>ML785463.1:282187-311364 GCA_009831015.1 Picea engelmannii
TCCAGGCTTGGTATATTAATGAAACCAGAGCACACGCTGAAGAAAGAGACAGGGGTTCCTTCTCCCTCCAGCGGAAGGTTCTTCGGGGCCCTCAACACAATGCTTTCCTTACAAAATGAATAGAACTGAACTGAGTGGTGAAATAACTCTGGGTTATGCCGCCGATAGATTGTTTGTCAAAGGTTGAGATCTGAATCATCTGGACAGCATAACATTGCTTCGAATTCCCTGCTGAAACAGTGTCCCCTCATGGCCTTTTATAGCAACTTCACGGGCGGTCGCATAACTTTCTCCAAGTGTGAATAGGGGCGCATTAGGGTTTATTTAGGTCTTTAATCCGTCGATTTTGCAGAGCCGGATCTGATTTGAGGGTCAAATCATCTTGGGGGTCGGTCTGTGGGCGGTCAGGAGGTCGACTTATGCAATTAATGTGTCGTATTAACAGATGCGCGGGTTTTTGTGTTGACAGTCGCGCGTCGTGTGCGCATGCGCTAGCAACACATTTTTTATCCGCGCATGTGCGCGCGCATCAAGCTGCTGTAAAGCGCCCTTCAATTTTTGGTTACTTTGTATAGTTTTTTGCCCTTCTGGAGTGTTGTGAAACTAATTCAGTGCCATGAGTGTCTTCATTACTATTTTGATGATGTGGAGTTCTTGTCGCCATGTGCAGACGAAATTTCAGTGATAACAGCTAGTTTTAGCAAGTGGGACAAAAATCAGTTATAACACATGTGTAAAATAGGGAGTCCATGGGATTCGAGCCCAGAACCTCCCCAATAGTCTATGCCTTAAATTATTCTCCATAACCAATGTGCCTAACTTCCTCATTATGACAAAATTGCCCAGAATTTGTATATAAGGGGGTTTCGGGAAGTCCATTCAAAGACACACGAGAGCACAGAGAAGGGATTGGCTGAGTGCATCTGTAAAGTACGGATTTGGGTGCATTTTTCAAGATTTTGGCATGGATTTTGAGATCTTTCAGTCATTAATCGCAGGAGTAGTGGCACAAAAATCGAGGTAGGGGTGTCTTGGGGGCCCGAAAGTGTCCGACTCGGATTGAGGGATGGAGACAATCATTTTTACATAAAATGATTTCACAAACGTAGTGGTGATGTTACTTTTCTGATCTGAGCAAAGGTTCTATGTCTTAACTCTAGAATGAGGTACACTTATGTATTTTTCCCAATTCTTTTGTGGATTTAATAAAAAGACCTACCCATTTGAGAGCAGGACCCCGAGACGTAGTCCACCAGGGACGAACTCCATTATCATGTTCTTTGTGTTCATATTGCATGATTGTTTCTCTTTCATTTTGATCTTTTCCTTATTTATGGTGTACTTTTGTTTATGCTCATTTTATGCAATTCTTTAATAAGTCACCTGACAAAAAGATCCTGGATCATGTTGGTATCATAGCAGTCGTCTTTGACTTGAATTGTTGAGTATGAATGCTTACTTGGGACAAGCATAAGCAGGGTGAAGGAACTATTAAGACGTTCAATCCCGAAGTTGGTTGTACATCCCGAAGGAAGAAGATGGCAGAAGAGGACAAGCGTGATGAACAAGAGAAAAACTTTCACATGGTCTTTTATCGTAGGTCAAAAATGGTTAAACGGATGTATGGAGATTACGAGAAGAGGATGAAGAAGAAGGAGAAGAAAAATGAAGCACATGTAGATGATGATTCTTTGGTAAATCAAGGGGTTGGAGGAGATCCTCCTCAGCCTCCATCTTCGCCTTCAAGTTCTAGTTCTTGCTCTAAAAATTCTCATCACTCTCAGCATTCTAACCATAAAGCCTCTTTTAAGAAACCTTTATTAAATCTTGATGCAAAGTTTTCTTTACCTATGTTTAATGGAGATACTAATCCTAAAAATTTGGACAATTGGATCCGACAGGTTGAAGTATATTGTCGTGTTCATCATATTGACGAAGAGGAAGTTAAAGTGAAACTGGCTTCTCTTCGGTTGGAAGGCACCGCTCTCGTATGGTGGGAGAGCAAGCTACATGACAGAAGTAAGTGTGGTAAGCTTCTTTCCTCATGGTCGGATTTTAAAACAGAGATAAGGAAGTAGTTCTATCCATTAGTGTATTTACATAAAGCAATGATGGAATGGAAAACGTTGAGACAGAGTAAAGGTCAGAACGTACAAAGTTTCACAGAGGAATTTAGGAAGAAATATTTAGCATTGAATATTCCTTTGGATTCTTATGAAAATTTAATGAAGTATATTGGCACACTTCACAGTTATATTTTTCATACTTTGCTCTTGTTTAACCCCACTAGTCTTAATGAAGTTTGTGTGCAATCCACTCACCTTGAGAACAGGGGGAAACATATTCAAGAAGATCCCATGAAGAAACCTTCCAATTTCCCACAAAATAATTTCAAGAAGTTTAAAAGGAAGGGAAAGAAGACCTCTACAGTAACAAGAGAAGGAGGAAAACCATATTGCACTCATTGCAAGAGGAGCGATCACGATGAAGAAAATTGTTGGAAACTACATCCAGAAAAGAAACCCAAACAGTTCAAAAGGGGAAGAAAAACATTGTTGCTACAGTGCAGCAAGATATTGGTTCTGAATAAGGAGATGAAGGAAAGATCACAGCAGCTGGAGTACAAGGTAAAGATTCTCTTCATGCTAGTTCAAGTTCCACTGATGAATCTCATATTGATGAATGAAAGTGGAATGAGTTATTTCATATACGAGTTGTATCTAAGCATACTAAGATAGATACATTATTTGATCCATATTCCCAAGTATACTTAATATCTGAAGCACTTGTCAAGAAGATGGGTCTTGTAATGAAACCACATCCAAATCCTTATCCTTTTGGTTGGGTATGTGACAAAGAAAAACTTAATGTCACCAAACAATGTAGGGTTAGATTTGTTATTGCTTCAAAGTTGATTGATGAAGCAGATTTGGATGTTGTACCGCTTGATATATGTGGCATAGTGTTGGGAAGTCTGTATCTTTATGAGAGAAAAGCAGTCTTCTTTCGGCATGATAACAAATACCACCATACAAAAGGGGAAGTGGAATATATTGTTAGAGCTCATAGCATGAGGGTGAATATGACTCTTGTTAGTGCAGGGCAAATAAAAAGACTCATAACCACTAATAAGAGATATGTACTCATGGTGGTCAAACAGAAAGATGTTGGGACAGCTGACACTTTCCAAGGATGTGATCCATCTCATAAAAAAAAATTAATTGACATTGTTTCTAAGTATGATAATATTTTTCAAGAACCAAATGGATTACCTCCTAAGAGGGAAATCCAACATGAGATACATTTGCAACATGATTCTCCTTTGCCTAATGTGGGCATGTATAAGATGTCAGTTGTAGAGATGACATAGATCAAGAAGCAGGTACAAGGCTTATTGGATCAAGGGGTCATCAGGCCCAATTCATCTCCTTGTTGTTCTCCAATTGTGATGGTGCCAAAGAAAGATGACACATGGCGAAAGTGTGTCTATTAACGAGCCTTAAATAAAATCACGGTGAAAAATCGATACCCTCTTCCTCGCATAGATGATTTACTTGATCAGTTAAAGAATGTTGTTTATTTCACTAAGCTGGATTTGCGTAGTGGATATCATCAAATCAGGGTTGCAGAACATGATGCATGGAAGATTGCCTTTAAGACCAAACAAGGATTGTTTGAGTGGTTAGTTATGTCGTTTAGACTTTGTAATTCTCTGGCAACTTTCATGCGTGTGATGAATGATGTATTCAGGCCTTTCCTGAATGACTTTGTGATTGTATACTTAGATGACATTCTTGTTTTTAGCGGGACTTGGGATGAACATGTAAGTCATGTAAAAAAAGTAATGGATACTTTGCAGAGGGAAAACTTGTATGTGAAAATGTCAAAATGTGAATTTGGCAAGACTGAACTTATATACTTAGGTCATATCATGGGAGGAGGAACATCGAAGATTGATCCTTCCAAAATTGAAGTAATTGTGAAATGTCCTGAGCCAAAGAGCGTAACCGAAGTCCGAAGATTCTTGGGTGTAGTCCATTATTGGAGAAGATTCATTCCCAAATTCTCTTTTATCCCAACCCCTCTACATGCCTTAAACATTGTGAAGAACACTTTTCAGTGGGAATGAAAGCAACAAAAATATTTCAACATTTTGAAGGAGAATATTAACACCACACCAGTATTAGCACTACTGAATCTTCAACAGTCGTTCAAGATCAAGACAGATGCTAGCGGATACGTCATGGGTGCAGTATTGATGCAATATCGTAAGCCTATATGTTACCACTCTGAGACTTTTAACTAAGTTGTTGTTAACTATCCTAAATATGATAAAGAGTTGTATGCATTAGTTCAAAGCGTAAATAAATGGAAGAATTACTTGTTAGGGTAGGAAACCATTATATATACAGATCACCAGCCCTTATAGTATCTTCAAGCACAGACCAAATTGCAGCAATCTCGACACTACAGATGGTTGGGTTTTCTACAACAATTTCATGTGGTAATCAAGTACAAAAAGGGTACAAGTAACAAGGTAGCCGATATGCTTTCTAGACCTCCTATTTTTGCTTCAATTATTTTGAAGAATACTTCTTTATCTCATGATAACTATGTAGAGCAATATGCCATCGATGAATATTTTAAAGAAGCATATGAGAAGCTAACCCATGGTGCACAGGTAGAGAATTATTCTTTGCAGGGAAAGTTACTCTATCATCTTGGAAAGTTATGTATTCCTACAAGTGAATGAGTCCGTGTAATATGAGAAGCTCATACTTCTCTTGCATCGGGGCATTTTGGGGTAGGAAAAACTATGGCTCGTTTGCAGAAGTTTTGTTACTGGCCTCAAATGAAAGAAATTGTAAGTAAATATGTAAAGGGGTGTTTGATGTGTTCTACTTGTAAGCCCACTAATAGAAAATTAGGGCTATACTCACCACTTCCTATTCCATCCCATCCATAGGAAAGTGTTTCCATGGAATTTGTAGGGGGTTTACCAATGACCAGGGGGGGTCATGATTATTTGTATGTCATAGTGGATAGGTTTAGAAAGATGTGTATCTTGATGCCATGTAAAAAGTAGTTCACTGTTGAGCAAACTGCTAATCTATTTTTTTAGCATGTTTGGGTTCACTTTGGATTACCCATGTCCAATGTCTCAGATCAAGATACTCTATTCATTTGGGATATTTGGACTAGATTATGGAGAATAATGGACACCAAGTTTAAGAGGAGCATTTCTTTTCATCCACAGACTAACGGACAGACAGAGGTGGTAAACAGAATAGTAGTACTTTTGCTTCAAGGGTACTGGAGCAAGCATCCTAAGCTATGGGATGAACATATACCTTATGTACATCATGCTTATAATCAAGATTTACATTCATTCACTCAGAGTTCACCTCTTGAGACGTGTTATGGGTACATACCAAAGGTTCCTTTGGACTTGATGTATGGGAGAGATGTCGATGTGAATGAAGAATGAGTAGAGGACAGAGCCCGCGAGTTCATCCAAAGGATTCATCAGATGCATGAGGTAGTCAATGAACAATTGGAGAATATTTAAGAAAAGTATAAAGCTCGACATGACAAGCATCGAGTTGATCATCAGTTCCAAGTTGGAGACCGGGTATGGCTTCATATCAACAAGGAACGATTGAAGGGTGAAGGCAAGAAACTCAAGCCCATCTGATATGGACCCTTCACTATTTTGGAGAAAAGTGGCACTAATGATTTTTGTTTAGATCTTCCACCTTATATGCAGATTTATTCAGCTGTGAATGTAGAGAACTTGAAACTTTTTGAACCTCCCATGATCATGGATCAAGATGAGGAAGTTTTAATACCATCAGTTGATGATTTTTCACCTGAGTACTTGGATGATTTAAAGGAATATATCTTCTTGGACAAAAGGACAAGGACTTCATGGAGAGGTGATGTTGATTATCTTCAAGTGGGCTTAAAGGGCACACATCTAAGCAAGGCAAATTGGATTGAGAAAGATAAGGTGAGGGAACTCTTCCCTCACTTACCAATTGATTGATGAAATCTTTTGGTGTTCCAAAAAGCTCTCAGTGGGAAGGCGTGATCCAAAAAGGATCCAGAGAAGATTAAGATAACTCAGAATGCATAGAAGCAACTCACAATGCTCAGAATGGCTTCAGTAGGTAGAGAAAGGGAAAAAATTCAAAGTTCCAAAAACTTAGTGAAAAATGGCATAATCATGAAGAGAGAGTCCCAAGATTTCTAACGGTGCAAACGAATCATCAAACAGAGTTACGGATCAAAAGTTATAAGCGAACAAAGATCAGTCAAACTTGGTCAAACAAGCAAAAGTCAAATTGACACATGGCACCACTACAAGGGTCACACATGGAACAACTGAGTTGGCAGGATGACATGGCATGGCATACACATGGGCACGTTTGATGATGACACATGTCAACTTCATTGGCAAATCAAATTGTGACAAGTGGCAGTTTTTTATGTGGACCAGTTATATGGTGCCACATGGCCCAGTCATGGGCTGCCACGTGGTAGCCCTCCCATGGCTGGAATGTGAAAAAATTTATTTGACTCCCAAAGAGTTGAGTGCATTACCTTCAAGTATCCCAAAGGCCCCACACATCAACACTTACCACTACACCACACGTTGGTTCTTGTTTGAAATATGGTTTAAATAATATTAAATTTAAACTTAAACTAAGGTGCCAAAAGGGACGGGCTAGGCCTTTGGCCCAACCCCTAATCGCATGTTTTAAAACCATGTGAATTTAATGTTCCTCCTACCTAGGGGCTTACCAATGAACCTCCATATTTAACATATTCCACTATATTTAGAAGATTCTGCCATTTAATCGCCTGCCAAAACCTTCGCCAGTTTTAGAAAGTGCACCAAAAATCAGTTATAACACATGTGTAAAATAGGGAGTCTATGGGATTCAACCCCGGAACCTCCCCAATAGTCTATGCCTTAAATTAAGCTCCATAACCAATGCACCTAACTTCCTCATTATGACATAACTGCCCAAAATTTATATATAAGGGGGTTTCAGGCAATCCATTTGAAGACACACGAGAGCACAGAGAAGGGGTTGGCTGAGAGCATCCATACAGTATGGATTTGGGCACATTTTTCAAGATTTTGGCATGGATTTTGAGATTTTTCAGTCATTAATTGCAGGAGCAATGGCATGAAAACCGAGGCAGAGGTGTCTTGGGGGCCTGAAAATGTCTGACTCGGATTGAGGCGTGGAGATAGTCATTTTTAGGTAAAACAATGCCACAAATGCAGTGGTGGTGTTATTTTTCTGATCTGAGCAAATATTTTGTGGCTTAAGTCTAGAATGAGGTATACTTATGTATTTTTTCCAATTCTTTTGTGGAGTTAATAAAAAGACCTACCCATTTGAGAGTAGGACCCGGAGACATAGTCCACCAGGGACGAACTCCGTTATCAAGTTCTTTGTATTCATATTGCATATTGTGTCTCTTTCATTTCTATCTTTTCCTTCTTTATGGTGTACTTTTGTTTATGCTCATTTTATGCAATTCTTTAATAAGTCACCTGACAAAAAGATTATGAATCAACTTGCTTTTGTTGTGTGGAGAGATCGACCGCAGAGACCCTGGATGTGTCTATGATCTTTCACTTATTACGAGAGAGAATCACAAAGGATACAAACTTACCTGTTTGAGAAATGACCTTCCTGCATTTCTTAGCAGAGATCAAGGAAATAGAACTAGGTGGGACTGGCTCGGGTATCCTGCACAATTTCTTGTTCAAAGTAATAATAACACTTTGAGGCCTAGACTCATATACACCATGACATTTCTATAAATAAATTTGGCACAAAAGAAAATCACAAACTTAGAGAGGAGAAACATCACACAATACCTTGTCTTTGAAGGTCTTTATGATGTATGACAGTAGACATTATTGGATGATGCAAAGATCGCCTCCTTGGCAGAGCAATCCAATGGTGTAGGGTTGTGGGTGCAACATTGTTGGTAGGGCCAAATGCTTGATGACCTCTATTGAGATGAGGTTCTTTTGGCTACCGCTATCAATGATGAAGTGCAGTGGGGTGCCTTTTACCCACATCTGTGAATGGAAGAGAGGCTCTCCTTCTTCTGGATCGTTTGGTTCACCAGGCTGGAGCTTGGTGGTAGAAATGGTGGCACTAGGTTCCACATCAATGATACATCTTCCCCTTTCTGGTTCTAGCTCAGATTCAAAATTTTCATCTGATTTAGAGGCTTTCACTTTGGCCACCAACGACTGCCTTGAGCGACAGTCAGTAGTGTTATGCCAAGGGCTCTTATGGAAGTCACACCACTTCTTATCTTCCTGGTGTCCTTCTTTGCTTACAGCTTGGACTGGTTGTCCTGATACTATCCATATTTGATCTATCCTTTGTTCGTTGGGTTGGGTTCGCCCTTTCCTAGCTTTTGTTGTGAGGAGTTCCCAGGCCCAAATTGTCGCGTCTTTTGTTTGAGCTTCTACTCAATTTTGACGGCATATTGGTAGGCCGCGCCCAAGGATGAGATGTATAGAAATTCCATTTCGGTATGGATGTATCTATACAGAGCACCATGATACTTGAGCACCAGATGTCGCTCCAAATATTTGACACCCAACTTCGTGCGCAAGGTATGGAAGATATTTGTGAAATCTGACACTACTTGATCTCTTTCTTGCCGCAGTGTGGTCCATTTGGTATATAGGTCATCATAACTTTCGACAGGGTAGTATTGTTCCTAAATAGCATCCCTGAAGGATTCCCAGGTGGCCGTGAATGAAAATAATGAGGTTTCCTCTATTTCCTGTTTCTCACAAAAAGTTTCCCACCAATCTTTTACACGGGGAACGACTTTGAGGAGAGCAAAAGTAATATTTTCTCTATTTGAAAAGTTATGGACAAAAAAATACCCTTCTAGTAGATTCAACCACTTGTGTACAACATCTGTGTCTATATGACCTTGAAATATATGAATATCAAAGTTTATTTGTACCTTGAAGGGGGAGATGCCTCTGTTCGAAGAAGATGCATAGCCTGTTGGTAACCGCCAAAGGATTTGCGCGAAACTATCAATCATTATGTTCCTATGTTGCATGAAGGATTCCTCAATCAACAGTTTGAAAGGATATTCTATCCCATCATATTTCTTTTCTCCTGCCATGGGAGGTCACTTGGGCATGCGAGAGCTTCTTTCCTCAAGAGAAACAAGCTCGAGACCCAACTCTTTATACTCCAACTTTGTTGGGGACATGCATTAAGACGACAAGGAGCATACCGCTCTAATACCACTGATCCGGATTTTATGAGAAGAAAGAAATGAATATAGATTATTAATAGGTTCTTAACACAAAAATAATAGAGATTCAGTAAAACTGTTTTTCTATTCAATAACGAAATAAGATGAAATTGTAAAATCCAGCGAAAACAAACTTGTTGGAATGGTGGCGGCTTATCTCTGAGAAGAGATGTGACGAAAACGTGCATTCACAAGAAGAAGGTTACAATGAGACTCTAAAGGAATTTTTACAATAAGCAAGAATTCCAAAAACCCTAGACATACAAAAACTTAACCCTAGGAGATGAAGCGCCAAAAGTCATGTGGGCCCCGTTTGGGTAAGTTAGTACATCAACTTCCTAGGGTCGTAACTTTTCCATACAATCTTTGTTTTAGGCGTGTGATAGCTCGTTGGAAAGGTATCATCGAGGAGATTCATTTTTGGGTCTCAATCATTCCTTTGGATATAATTTAGGATATCTATCTATAAAAACCTTCATTTAGGCCCTCAAAATGGCCCCGAAAATTAAAACTGCTAAAAATAGTAAATTGCCAAAATTGTCAGAAAACTATTTTGAGCTAGTTGGAAAAGGTGGGTGGCCACTGATATCCATCTAGATCAAATTAGGAATATTAAATAAAAATGAATAATTATAGAAGACATATAGCAACCATATGAACATGTACAGAACTGAAATGAAGCATAAAACAATAGAAAACCATAACACCAATGTGATAACATAATTCGACAATCTTGCCAACATCTCTGGGGCATTGTCTCAGTGGGTGAGGATTTCTTATTTATGTTAAAATATCAAGAAGTAAATAACAACAGTTCCAGACGGTTATAAAACTGATCTGGTCTTTTTCTACTAGATCTCAAGAACCCAACAGAAGAAACAACACTCAAAATGGACGTCCAGAGCTCACAAAAATGGTCTACAAAGGTGCTCTCCTCAACAACTTCCCTGCATAAAAATGGCTTTGGCTTGGAAAATCTTCAGCATAAACCTACTTTGAATCACTTTTCTTGGCCTCAATAAGGCCTGGTTTATATAGATATGAAGTTTGTAACCATCTCCCAACTCCTCCCCAAGACCTGGCCTAAAAAAAGGCCCAATATCCCAAAACAATCCAATAACAGGCCAAAAAATACTTCACAAATCACTAATATATAATTATAAAACAAATTGTACACATATAAAGGTCTAATCCCCTCTGTCCTGATGCACGCCCCCTAAAAACAATCATATGAGGCCATATGGCCAAGCGCCATCCCCTTAGGGGTTGCGTGTTGGCCCCTCCTCTGTAATACTAGGTCACATGGCGTAATATGGTGGATCCCTGAGAATGAGGGCTTATCCGTATTCCTTCGCACCACTACATCATATCCTGGTTCATATGGCTTTTTCCCACGTGATCCGAGCCAAATTCCATTCCTATCCATGCCATTCCACTAACCGCAACCCCCGGGCATATGGTAACTATTGGAACCGTGGAGTGTAGGACCGTTGTCCTCGCACCTATCATAAATTTGTGTAGTGTAGCACCCCCTTTGAAGGTTGTGGTTATATATATATATCAATAAACCTGTAGGCTGGGGCTTAGCCCCAACCCCTTTTCACCTCTATTTATACAATAAAGCACTTTAAATATTTTAAATTTGTAATGGTATAACAAGAAACACGGTGGCGGGTTGGTACCTGACCTTCCCCAAGGGATTTCTCCTACCAAGAGGTCATCAGGTTGAATCCCATGAAGCTCAAAAAGTTTTACCCAACCATCAAATGTTGGGGTGCCACATGGAAGCCCATGTCTGGGCCACGTGCCACCGTTTAATTTTCCCATGAATATGCCACTTGTCAAAACAGGATTGGACCACATCTGTCATCTACCCACTCAGCTTGTCTGCCACATGTCGTACCTACCACACAAGTTTTAAGGGTATTCCAAGTGTCACCCTTGTATTGGTGACACATGTCACCCCCATCTTGGTCCAACTGTACCTTCCACATCAGTGTCTGTATGCCTAGTCACCCTTCCACGTGTCACCTCCAAAAGTTGCCACATCAGTGCTGACTGTGGCTGCCACATCATATGTACGGACCCTACCACATCTACACCAAATGTGATTCCACATTAGCTATATGGATGTATGGACTGTACAATCAGCTTCCACATGGCACTGTACAAACTATACAATCAACATTTTTTTTCCCCGTTTGGAAAAATAAACATATTTCCATAACTTGATAATACAACGTCCATTTGAGCCCATTCAAGTTGCGTTGGGTTCGTATCAACAAGGCATACACACATGTACTTTTTGAATCCATTCTAAGAAGTTTTGTTTTTAGGCCATTCTGAGTGCCATCAATCTCCTGGATCCAATTTTGGATCACACCTCCCCACTAAAAGACCTTTTGGTCCCCAAAATGTTACTGACTAGTCAACAAGATTGGGATAGCACACCCGGATTTTCCTCTATCTCTGAACTCTGTCATGTGCACTTGTCTTGTCGAGATCAATTGTAACACATTCATGACAATTGACAACATATTGTTAGCCATTTGAACCCTGTCACATATTACTGAAGCCACTATCATCCATGTAGAAAAAATTCTTAATGATAGCATAAAAAATATGACTACAATTCAACTGACATGCTTGTAATATTTGCATGACATGAGCTTATCTTGAAGGAAACTTTGATTGATTTTCCATTCAACAATCATCTCATGTTCTTGCTTAATATAGATTTCTTGATTTAAATCAATTATAGGTTTGTTTCCTGCTTGATATGACTTCTTTAATTGTTCCATACTTTGAAGAGTTTTATTTTCTTTAACATGATGATCATGAACCACATAATCTAGCCCTGCTTTTGTTAACTGATATTAATTCTTTGTCATGTAGAATATTGTTTTACGATCAAATACGTATGGACTACCTAAGACCATTCCACATTCACCTAGTGACACTACATCACATGTTACCTTGTCCACATACTTAGATGAAATAGCAAATTTTAATGTACACTTCTTGGTTATGTTCATTTGATGATGGTTTCTTATCCATTTAAGTGTGTAAGTCTTATGATGTACTTGTGTTTTTAACCCCAATTGCTTAACTAATTCCTTTGATATTAGGTTAGATTAAGATTCACTATCTATTAATGGATCAACCTTAGTGTGTCGCATGATGGCCCTTATATGAAACAAGTTACTTCTACAATCAATTCCTTCACCAATTTTACGTGTCATACCAACCAATTAGAAATTTGATTCATCACCTGAATCCGATCCCAAGTCTGTTGGTCATGTTGCTCCTACAACTGTTTGCCTCCCTTTATTTTCCTTGAACCACTTTGGTCTCTTCTCGGGATGCAATTGCCAACAACATTCCTCATCATGCCCCTCTTTCTTGCAATGCTTGCAAGAGGGTTTCTCTTCCTTTATCGTCATTTCATTTGACTTCTTGTCATGCCACTTCCTCTTGTCCTCTTTCCTTGAAGACAATTCCCCTGATACACCAACACCTTTTTCCCTACTTCAATGTATGTCTCTTGAACATAAACCTCATCAAGATTAGTTAGTCCAAACATGAATACATTATTTCGAATATGTGCAGGTAAACCTCCTATACACTTCATAAGAGTTTCTTGGGTACGTAAAGGAATATCTAACATCAATGCCATTTTTCAAAATCCATCTGTATATTCTTGCATTATTTGTCATTTTCTTAGTTTTAAAGATTTCCATTAAATTAACGCTTTATATTTATAACAAAAACGATATAATTTATTTCTAAGTACAGAAATAAAACTTTTCCATGATGGAAATACATTACCCACTTGTTGCATGCCATTTTTCAACTTTCTTTTCCACCAGATGAGTGTTGTGCCTAGAAGTCTCAATGATGCCAACTTGATTTGTGTGGCCTCATCCTTGATCTGTTGCACACTGCAATAAACCTCCATTTGTCTGACCCAATTTTCAAGTCTCTCTGCATTAACTTCACCATCATACATGGGTAATTCAAATTTAACATCAAATTGGAATTTCATTCTTATGTTTATGAACATGTTTCTTTGTGGAGATTTTAGAACTTGAACTTGAAGAAGAAGGAGAAGAAGGAGGTGATGATGGAGGTGAAGGAGGAATCTGAGGAGGATCCTCTCCTTATTCACCTTTTCCCTTTGAAGATTCACCCAGATTTGGTCTTTTTTGTTCCAAGTAATCCTTGTACAAAAATTTCATCATCTCCGACATAGCAAAGAAAGTTTTTCGAAACTCTTTCTCGTCCTAAGAAGGTCCCTCTTCTGATTCCATCCTCTCACTTTGAGAAGTTCTCTTTCTCAATCCAATCAATGGATTCTCTTCAACAAGCTAGCCATCACCATGAATTAGTTTTTCCCTGGTTGACATACAAAACTAAAATCCAAATGTCAACTAGCTCTGATACCACTTGATCCAAAAATATCTTTTACACGACTATGGTTGAGTTATTAAGCATGTGTTGATTAACCAATTAGGAAGATTAAATAAAGAGGAAGAATTATAGAAAACATATAGCAGCCATATGAACATGTACATAACTAAAATGAATCATAAAACAACAACAAACCATAACACCAATGTGATAACGAAGTTCAACAATATTGCCTAAATCTCCGAGCCTTTGTCTGAGTGGGTGAGGCTGTCTTATTTATGTTCAAAGCTCAATGAGTACATCACAACAATGCCAAAAGGTTACAAAACTTATAGGGTCTTCTTCTACCAAATCTCAAGAACCCAACATAAGCAACGACACTCAAAATGGATGTCTGTAGCTCCTAGAAATGGTTTTAAAAGGTGCGCTCCTCAACAACTTCCCTGCATAAATATGGATTTGGATTATCAAATCTTCAGCATAAACCTGCTCTAAATCTCTTTTCCTGACCTGAAGAAAGCATGGTTTATATAGATTTGTAGTTGGTAACCATATCCCAACTTCCCCCCAAGATCTGGCTTCAAAAAGGGCCCAATATCCCCCAAAAAGTGTCAAACATCTCCAATAACAGGCCAAAAATCCATCAAAAATCACTAATATATGGTTATAAAACCACTTTTTGCACATATAAAGGGTTAATCCCCTTTGGCCTGGTGCACGGGGATGCAATGGTAACATTTGTTTTATGGTTCAATACATGTAATTCCATTATCAAGCTTTGAAATTCCAAACTTCTAAACTCCTACTCTAATTGTTTTCATTGGAAAAAAAAAAAATCAATGAAAACAAATGGATGGAAATAACATTTTTTTAACAATCTTCTATGGGTTTTGGGGGGTATATTTTGGGCCCATGGGTTGAGTTGTGGGATTAAATTTTCATTCTTCATGAAATCAAAGCTAAACATGTATATCTTCACAAGTTCAGAGAGCACAAGAAAGTAGGTTGTGGTTGTAGTGCCACATGCAAGTGGTCATTGAAATTTTACATATTCACTTTGATACCCTCATATTCCCCCTATAACTCACTTATATGTACCCCAATAATCATAGTCAATTCCAAAAACTCTCTCCCCAATTATGAAGGATGTTGAGAAATTCCCTTTCATTACAAACCCTCAGCAAAATGTATCAAATTCATCAAGAACAATGGACAATTTGTTTTTTTTTTTTCATTTCATATAACTCTAAAAGCCTAGAAGGAGCAATTGTTTTTCTAATTCATTGTCATTAACTATACATTGAAACTACTTCGCTTATATACCTTTCAAAGACTTTATTTCTCTATCCTTGAAGTTGAAAGATAGATATATCATTTAGATGTAGAAATTGTAGGTAATTAGTATATGTCTCCTCAAAGGTAGAACACAAAATAATGTTGTTGATTTGATTTGTAGTGTTTCTAAGCTAGGGATATTTTTTCTTTTGAAAGAATTTGGTAATATGAACACAGTTTTGATGTGAATTTAGAATAAATATTTAATGGAATATTTATAATTAGTTTTGAAATATTTGTCATGAGTTGAATATAAGAGATGCTTGATTTTTGTTGTGATAATCCTTATCATGTAACATTACTGCTATAGATTACCCTCTAGGAGATTTGTTTATACATCGTCTCCCACTAGCATGTTAGATTTTCATACATAACTTTCTAATCTTTATCATCATCTCCATCCACAAAAATCCATCACAGACTCATATATGCTTGACTTTGTCTTCAAATTATCATTGACGGGTTACTCCACTTCAACAAAATTCAAATATCTTTGAACCATAATGGATAACTGAAACTGGATATCATTCTTTTGGTTGCACAAGCTATATCGTTGTTTGGTGCCCATGGTGCCTTAAAATTTAATCCTAAAAAAGATAGGCATGCAAGACTCCTTCCGAGTGTAAAACTGCATTTACTTAAATTGAATATGTTTCCATCCAAAGTAGCCACAATCTCTAACCTTTAAGAATAAAACCTTGTCTCCATAGCTCGGACCAGATATGATCAAATCCTACATTATGTTGAATATATAGTCAACCTTGTCCATTTATATAAATGTTTATGGGACTAATATTACATGTATGCTAGTATGCAATGGATATGTGTACTATATTATTTATGTGAAGGTAAATTTATTTATTTAGGAAATTAAGTTAGTAAGCCTCTTTGTAAATCCAATTTATCATTTATGAGATAATCTTCCCATGAAAGGTGAATCACATCCAAATTGTTATTGATTGTGGAATAAGAAAAAATGTACTAGTAATTAGAGATAATTGTACCTATTGTTAAAGGGATATTTCTCCTCCTCAATTGATTGTTCCTTAAAATCAATGGATAAACATATAGCTAAATGTATCAATACACTTGCCAAAAAGAAAAAATTAATAATCTTTTTTAATGTATCGTAATGTTTAAGCATTACCCAAGACTTACATAACAACATATATATCGCACTATAGTGTATAACACCTTGCAAAACAATTAAGTGTTAATATTATAATTTTTTCCTCAATACTTATTTTAAGTACTCTTAATTTTTTATATTTAAACATTACAAAATTTTATTACATAGAAATTGAAACATTAATACCTTATTCATACCATGAATTAAAAATAATCTTTCACCGAGCCCTGGTTGAATTGCATCTACCCTTATACCATGAGACCAAATACCTTATTAATATCACAACAACGACTACCTTATGATTCTGAGCCTCCACCAAGGACTATAGTTTTGGGTATGAAGTCAACCTACACTCACTTTTGTTAGAATTGCAAACGCGGAAAACACAATCCACATATGATAATTAACAATCACACAGATAAGAAACACAAATATTTCACGTGGTTCACCCAAATGTTGGGATACGTCCACCAAGCATAGGCATCGATTGTCTTATTATTCATATCATGGAAATTACAACAGACTTGCAAGTTCTCTCATTCCTCTCACTCTGTCATATCTTCCTCTACGAGATTACATGAATTTATATAGATTTACAAAAGAAACTGATTATTAAATGTACTCCTATCCATATTATAACTTGGTCTATTTTAGTTAAAACCAACACAGAATAATAGGATCCAAATCCATCCTTGGAGGAATTCGTTGTCACCAAATCCCAACAATATCCACCTTGACAACAATTAACTTGATACCTTGCTCCTTCCTTTTGTTCATCACATTTTCTGCAAGCAAAGAGAAGCCAAGCACCACTAAAACTTCTCTAATAAAATTGGTTTCATGATCTCGCTTGTGTGACTTGCACGAGTTTGGATTTCCTGAGGGGTCACTCCACCTCCAACGTGTCTTCCACAACTGTGTTGGGAGACATATTTAGTGATAGATCTCCTCCTATCCAAAACACCTGTAAAATATACATTACAACTATCACAGACTATCTCAGTGTAACCATTATAGGTGACATTTGTGCTTCTCAAACGCTGAAGCACCCATTTCACCGCAATACTTGAATCTGTCACGTATCTAACAACATCATTAGCATGCGAAACATCTTGTCTTAACCATTTCATCACATACAATAGACCTCCTACTGAACTTACACGAGACATAACCTTTCATTCTTTATAGACAGGACCAATACTTGAAGAAAACTTATAATGGAAAGAAAGAGGGATAAAAATTGGTTTTACAATGTTTATACTAAACTCGAACCACAACTTACCATTACCATCTATGTATGCTTCCATGCCCATAATTGTTTTTTCTGCTCCTTGATCCCTCATTTGAATTGTCCTGTCCACCCGAGTCATTTTCTTAGTGATTGTATCCATGCTTCGGCTTGCATCGAGAATATCATCAAAAATTAACATCAATATTGTGAATGTACTATAAACAGTATATTCATTCCTACCCTTTGAAAAATTCTGACTCGCTATGAAGGATTCAAACCTCTTGTATATTTTCCTGGGTACCAATAGGCCATACAATGAATTATCTAGCATGCAAACAAATTTACCATTGCAATCTTGAATCAACCCTTTTGGTTGTTCCATACATACTATATCTCTTTCAATGATGACCTTGTGATAAGTATGATCCCACACACAACATCCCTTTATACCACCATCATAACTTGCAGAGATATAAACCAAGCAAGAATTTAGAAACAAAGATTTTAAGTCTAGAAATGATTTACCACTTACCGATACCTGCAATTATTTCTTTCTCTTACGACCTTGATTCTTCTTCCATATACAAGAAGATATATCTATCACTTCACATGCCACTTCAGTACTTCCTTCCATCTTATAAAGGTTATCAACCATTTTTTCCTTTATCACTACTAAACTACCTTTCAACAATGTGAGTGCTCCACCTTGACCTGTATACTTATATCCACAAGAATCAAACACTCCCAATGAAATACAATTTGATTTAATATCAAGTACATATCTAACATCCATTAATTCCCTAGCAATATCATCGAACATCCTGATTCTTATACTGCCAACCCCAACAGTTTTACAGGGAATACAATTTCCCATAAACACTACACCCTCATCAACAGAATGGTAAGAAATGAATCAATTTCTATGTGAGCACATGTGGTGGGAGGCACCTGAATCTAACTTCCATTCTTCTTGATATTGTAAATTACTATAAACGGATAAAACTTGATCAGTCATACCTAAATTTGTTACAGCCAAATTTTCTTCCTTCATAGAGCTTTCCTAAGGTTCCTTTCTTTTCCAACAATCTTTCTTGAGATGTCCTATTTTTCCACAGTACCAACATTTTTCTTTACCATTTATGTTTCTTGAATTAGATCGATAAAAAATTATGTTATTCTTCTCTTTAGTTCGACCTTTGACCAACATCGCCTCTGAAGTTCAGGTTTCTTGACTAGATTTTCTCCTCATCTCCTCAGCCAATAAACCTCCCACAATAGAGTCATAATCTAAAACATCTATTGAGCTAAAGCTAATAGAGATAACTATATTATACCAAGACTAAG
Organism: Picea engelmannii; assembly: GCA_009831015.1. NCBI lineage: Eukaryota > Viridiplantae > Streptophyta > Pinopsida > Pinales > Pinaceae > Picea > Picea engelmannii. Next base: position 300,958 of record ML785463.1, read on the forward strand.
GAAATGAACACAATAGTGTAATAGCCTTATCTTCATCTTCGAATTTAACTTCCATACTAGTCAATTAAACTATAAGGGTATTAAAGGTATTTAAACTGTCAACAACGTTTGTACCTTCTTTCATCTGCAAACTGTACAACCATCTCTTCAAGTAGATTATGCTCTTCAAGGACTTCGTCATATATATATATTCCAACTTTCTCCATAATCTTGATGTTGTATCCTCTCCTACAGTAATAAACATAACATCATCCGCTAGACATAAACGAATGGTACTAAGAAATTTTGCATTCATATCTTCCCATTCCTCATTCGTCATGGCTATTGGTTTCTTTGAAGTGTTTGCCAATTCTTTTCGCAACCCTTGTTGCACCAGTAAATCCCACATCTTGAGATTCCATAGCTCAAAGGTTCTTTTACCACTGAACTTTTCAACTTCAAACTTCAAACTTTGCATCTTAGTCATTAGCACAAAATCTCCTAATGCCCAAATCACTGCTTATAATAACCAAGGCCCTTTGAAAAATAATGTGGAGGAATAATGATATAATCTTCATAAGGTTTAATAAAAAAAGACTTTAATAAAGAAAACATTTTACTAAAGAAATTCACCTTTTTAATAAAAAACCTTTTAATAAAAAAAAATCACCTTTCCTTAATTCCTCCACCTTAAGTTTTTCACTTTATACCTTTATTTCATTAAAAAAAAAAATTTAAAACACATCACCCAAGTGACTTGACACCTTTTAATTAATTCCTCCACCTTTACTTTTATAGAAGACTTCATACCTTAAATTCGCACCATGATCATGCCTTAAACTCCAAACAAAAAAGTATGAGATTTTTTTTAAGGAGTCGTCGCACTTGCCGATGAACCTTCCCTATGACGTGCTTCAAAGGGTCATTGTAACTCCAACTACAACCAGGTTGTGACGATGTATGGTGGTTGTCGCCCATGATGATACATCCAGGGTGCGACGTGTTCAATAATTTTCGAGGAACGAAAGGTCATCCTGTAGGATGTCGCACCTTCCAAGAGGAGGCCCCTACGACGATGTGGAAATCGACACACTGTATACATGTTTCACTCTTGCTGATCCTTCGAGAATTTGACAGCCTTGACACCCTCTCCTCCAACCATCTCTAATACCACTTGTTAGAATTGCAAATGCGGAAAACACAATTCACATATGATAATTAACAATCACACAGATAAGAAACATAGGGATTTCACATGGTTCACCCAAACATTGGGCTATGTCCACCAAGCATAAGCATTGGTTGTCTTATTATTCAGATCATGGAAATTACAATAGAATTGCAAGTTCTCTCATTCCTCTCACTTTGTTGTATCTGCCTCTATGGCCTTACATGAATTTATATACATTTACACAAGAAACGGATTATTAAATGCACTCCTATCCATATTCTAACTTGGCCTATTTTAGTTGCAACCAACGCAGAATAATAGGATCCAAATCCATCCTTGGAGGAATTCATTGTCACCAAGTCCCAACAACTTTGTATTAGTTAACTTCCTTTATGAAACATTTCCTAATGTTGTGAGAAAATGTCATATTAAACTTATTGTTTTCAATAATAATAATAATTTTATGAATTTACCAATCTCAGGACTTGAATTCTCTATTGTCTAAGAAGCTATGATGTTACTTTTTATAGTTTTCAAACTCAAGAAATCATTTAAAAACCACAAAATTTTTAAAAATAACGCGCTGGAAAGTATGGATATTTGCATAGTTTTTGTCGCTCTCATTTGTGTGAGTATTAATTTTTTTTTATTGTTGACATTCCATCCACCACTGTAACCACCATTCACTCCCATTGTTCAATTGTTCTAAACAAATATGACACAATTTAAGTTGAATATCGGCAACTAAGTGATCATATAACATTGTACAACACTAGGTATCAAGTGTCTTTCATACACTTCAAGAATTTGAGATTATAGTCTTCTAGAACAAAGTAATTTATACTATAGGAAAATAATCTCATCTTCTTCAAGTACCCACCCACATATAGCAAAGAGGTCACTAGTTTGAATTTGGGCAAACCATATGCTTTCAAGTTGATCCTGAATTATTCTCTATGTTTTTGTTGTCGAATCTCTACTTTTGTTTTGATAGAATATTTGTGCCTAGATGTATATATGTACCCACAAATTTTCAAAATGTTGTGATAAATTAACCATAGTATTCACCTACACATTTTTAAGTGAATCCTATTGGGAATACATGTTCTCTTTCTTGTTCTTGGTGATTGCAATATAACAAGCACTATACATATTAAGCAATTCTCAAACGTATAATGTAATTTGAAATATATGGTTCAATCCTTCTTCCTTTTCAACCAAAATACTGCCAAGAAGTCCTCAAAGTAGCTTTAGTGAATAGGTTGTATGATTAACAAATCTCATTATTCAAATAAATGAAAATCTGATAAATATTAGCGTAAGATAGTCTAATTATCTGAAGAATGGAAAAACATGCTTACGTTGATTTTCCAATTATGATACATATCCCTTAAATTTAATCCATTACTGATGATTATTGCATATTTATTGAGTTTGAAATCACTTATGGCTATCTTGAAATCTCTTGACAAATCCCAATTCCCATATATCATATTTTGCAAACTCTTAAAAAAATACCAATCCAACAACCCACTTTCCCCATTATCCTACACAACCCAAGGAATTGGATCCCCTGAGTCTACTACATGGTCCCTTAGGCTATCTCATGTCCCTCTAGGGATCCAACACAGATCGAACATAAAATCTCTGTTGGGGACACCAATATTATTTGTTGTAAGTACTTTTCCTCAATGATAATAAATTCCCATACAAAATCATAATTCACATAGTTTCACATAAACTTTTATAGCTATCCCAATTCACTAACTCTCTTCTCCTGTCATCCTACACAACCCAATGAATTTTGTAATGTGGCATAACCATCTAGAAACATAACAATTCCATATAATACGACCAAGATGAATATCACAATGCATCATGATCATTCAGGAACATCACATTGAAACATAACCATTAATGAGGGTCGCTATGTGATGTAACTATTGAGGGATGAATAATTAATATGAATGTTTCAACTCGACATTATCATTAGGGAATGTCACAATCCAAAGAAACCTCGAGGAATGTCACAATGTGACATATACCTTGATGGACGTCACATTTTGACGCAAGCATTCAGGTGCCTACCAATTCAACATTATCCAACATTGGTGAAGATCATAATGAAGCATCACCATAGTAAACCATGGTTAAACATAATCAACATGGTCGGACATAGTCAACCATGGATAACCATGTCCATCCATGGTCAACCAAAGTGAGTCATAGTCAACCATGTTTATCCATAGTCAAGCATGGTGGGGCATCAACATAACAAAACAAATATGAATGTCACGGTGTGACATAAACATTGGGGAACATGAAAATCCAACATAATGGTTGACAAAAATCACAATGTGACATAACCCTCAACAAATGTTGTGATGCGACAAAATTCAACCTTAATCCCTTGATCAACATCAAATTCCAATATAACCCTTGATGGGCATTCTGAATGTCACCCCGTGAAACATAACCCATCATGAACATCATAATGTGACAAACATAACCCAACATTGTAATGTGACGAATATAACCTGTAGTTTCAATGTGACAAACATAACCCATCATTGCAATCCAACATATCCGTTGATGAACGTTGCATTGTGAAAACATTCAACCATAATAAATGATATTTATCCATGTCCATAATGAATGATGACCAACTAAAGATAGCCATGGTTATCGTAATTTATCCATGATAAACCTCTCTAGATGAAATAGGAATTGAGGAAATTTATAATCTAACATGATCCTTGAGGAACACCACATTGGAACATAACCACTGAGGAACACCACATTGGAACATAACCACTGAGGAACAAAACAATTTGACATAACTCAACCAAGAAAAATGTCTCAATGCTACATAACCATTGAGTAACATAACAATCCAGCATGTCCTTTCATGAACATTGCAATGCAACATAACCCTTAAAAGACATTGGAATGAAAAACACAAGTCCACCAGGATGAACGTCGCAATGCAATATAACCATTAAGGAACATCACAAATGTGAATTAACCCTTTATGAATATCGTAATGTGACATAACCATTGAGGAACATAGAAATTCCACAAGAGTCGACCAATATGAATATCATGATGTATCATTACCATTTAGGAACATCACTTTGAAACATATCCCTTAAGGAACATCACAATGGGATACAACCCTTAATCATCGTCGCTATGTGACATAACCATTGAGGAATGAATACATTTGACATAACACAATGAGGGTGAACGTCACAATGTGACATAATCAATTGGGAAACATTACAATCTAACATAATCCTTGAGGAACATCACAATGTCACATATACCTTGATGGGTGTCACATTTTAACAAAACCATTGAGGTCAGGGGTGATTTAAAGCCCCCCCCCCCAAAAAAAAAAATAAAAAAATTATACATTATAATAAATGGGAAAATCCCCATGATACATAGGAAAATTTGAAGGATATTTGATGAATAATTTGTAATATGCATATATAATGTTTTGGCGAATCTTTTATTCAATTATATAATCTTGTAAAATATTGGTAAATCTTTCACTCAATTATAAAATCTAGTAAAATCATAGAAAACATTTTATTAAAATATAAAACATCATTATGTCTTGGTGAGTCTTTTGATAAAGTATTAAACCATATATAATAATAGTAAAATATATTTATTAAACTATAATACACTCATTTTACATGTTTGAAAAGGAAACATAGGTTTCCCCTCCTCCAAACAATGTTGCAATCTTCAAGGGTTGTGTTTTCCAAGGCTCTTATTGTGTTTTCCAAGGTTCACCTATTCAATTCTAAAAAAATTATGATTTTCCAAGGGGGTGGTGGGTTCAATGGCCCCTAGGATTCCAATCCCCACTGAGGGGTTCTCCAACCTCCATTAAAATTCTTTCTATGAGACATAAATTAACATAGTTCCATCAAAAGGCTTGGTATACCCCACCAATGAGATCTAAGATATGGTAATCTACATGGTTGAGAATAATATTGAAAAATGTAACACCAAGACCATGAACTTGGTAACTCATTTTTCACAAAGATTCTCATAACCACCTGTATGTATGATGCAGGAACATCATAAGCAAGCCAACAAATCAAGCACAAGATCAGAGGACAATTGGAAATGTACCAACGCACATTTTGAGAATGTTTTGAATTTGAATGATAGAAAAAATAATGTTATAGCTAGAAGGGTGTATTCGCATTTATGGTTGAAAGATTGTAAATAGATCTTGAGAATTTCTCTCATCTGTCGGATGTAGAGGCATTTAATTGTAATGAATTTAAAGTAGATAGCTTTTAATTCTGATTAGATAGCTTGAAAGGTAGGAGGGAAAACTCTAAGAAAGCTCCCTCGCATGTATTGAAAGAGGTAGAGATTGTAATTGTAAGTTGTAGAACAAGAGATCATAGGAGAACAAAGATTGCAGAAGGTCTTTTTAGCATAGAGTTGTTGCTATAGCACCCATGTACAAGAAATATTGGATTAATATAAAATATCTTTGATCCAATTTCATGGTGTTGTGATGAATCATGTTTGCATCTATTAAATGGTATGTTTACAGTTTGTTTCTATTCTCTGTTATGAATTTGTTTCAATGTTGTGTGTATGTATGCTCTTGATTTCATGTTGAATATATGAGGTTGGTGAGGGTAAAAGTATAAGTTTCAATTGTTTCTCTTCCTGAGAATTCTTGCAAGGAGTGCAGTGGAGGTCTGCAAGGGTTGCATTGACAAGGTTATAAGTTTTACCTCAGAGAATATTAGGAGAGATACCATTGTTCTTATACCCACAAAAGCACAGGTATAGCACAAAGCCGAGTTATAAGCGTGTAGGACGGTTGAAGTCTTGGATTTACCAACCAAGAGAGGTGGTTGAGGAACTATTTTTGCAAGGAATTGCATAGAGTTGGAGGTTTTAAATAACCAGAGGTCATTGTGAATGCTGCAAGGAGTGCGTGCAAAGAGGCTTCAGAAATCCTTGAGTTGTAGCACAAAGGAAGCTCAGGAAGGATAGAGAATTGGGAGAAGTTAAAGGAAGGACGAGGTTCGAAACCACTTCGCAGAAATTAAGTTCATAAGGAGAAGATGTTAAGTATTTGAGGTGTTGGATTATAGAGAGGGGGGGTGAATTAGTAATAGTGTAATGATAATCCTTTTTCTTCAAATGTTATATCAATGTATAATTATTCTCCAATAATGAGTAGTAAGAAATAAACAATCACACACATACACTGTACACCAGTGTTTTACGTGGAAACCCAAATCGGGAGAAAACCATGGAATGTTTTTTCTTATATGTCTTGAAGAATTACATTCATTGGAAGCACCAACTTCCTTTGTTTTCCAGCTACAACTGGAAGGAGGCTCCAACCCCCTAGTTTCTCAGGCTACAACCTAAGGGAAGCTCCAACTCCCAAATTCTATGGCTACAACCAGAAGGAGGCTACAACCCCCAATGTTCTCCGGCTACAACCGGAAGGTGGCTTCAACCACCTGTCCTTGCCCCATCCTACCACCCTGAAGTAGAAGTAGAGTGATGGAACCACTATCACACTATCACTGTGAGATATACCACTGTAAATTTGTACCAATAAATTTGAACCATGCATCAACCATGTATCAACTTGTACCTCAACCTGTAATCAACCTGTACCATAAACAAGTGCATCAACCATGCACAAACCTGTAATCAACCTGTACCATAAACAAGTGCATCAAACCATGTACCAAGTATGTACCAATCATGTGTCAATTACTCATCAACTATGACTCATCAATATGTACCAACATCATCAAATATACACCTCATGTATGTGTGCCAACTCATCAACTACTTGTCTCAACCATGTACTCAACATGTACCACAACCAAAAGACCTCATCAATTTCATCATTCAAATCTGATTTGTAGCTCTGTAATAGATCTGGTGTATATGATCACATTCCTGCAAACCTTCCTTAACTTTAAAAACAAGAGACTAGCATTTTCATCAAACTTTTCTTTAGCTTCACATGCCCAGTCTTGGATTAGTCAACAACCCTAACTTGAAGTAATCATAACTTTGGACCTGTAATGTATAAAGATCTGAAACTGATACACAATGTTAATTAGTGTGTTTTATGCAATTCTTGCAAGTGTCACTACTTGGAACCTCTCATAAAAGGAGTTATAGTAAAAATGGCATACCTTGTTGAATTCTTGCTTATTCTAGAGAGCGACCTTATAGAGAGTGTCCCACAAAAAATATTTGATGAATTGATTGGAAACTATTAAAAAGAATACTAAAGAATGTACCCTAATCAACACATTTTGTCTCAGTAAATTTGGATCTTTTATGAATAAGTTATGACATTTTTACCCGAAGCACCTGATTTTGACAAGTTTCAGGACTACCCACAACCCCTATTTTCCACGGAGTGTAACTCCCAAAATACAAATACCCACAAGCTGAATTTTTTACCACAGATACTTGGATATGTTGTCTCACTTTCATAGAAATTTCACGATTTGAATCATTCTAGAAAAAACGCTATAGAGAAAATGGTGAGATGACCTGTAAATAACATACCTTAGAAAGCACCATCAAAAGAATGTATCCTTCCTTGCATTTCGGCCTTCTATTCTTCACCTTCACTCAGAATTTTAGTTTATATATCCTTGGTTACCTTAGACATATATGGATATTCAATATTCTCAAGTGTAATTCAAATGAGAGAGCCTTGCCTCTTATTTATACTTTCCAAGTAGCTTCCTTAAAAACATCTTCTAGGTCACTTGGCCCACTTTCCTTATTTTAGGGTTGGGTCCACTTCTAATTTCTCCATTAAATTTATTACTGAAATAATTTATTTGGTATTCACTTTGAATTATAATACACTCATCACTTCACTTTATTATTTAACTTTTAAAATATCTTAAACCACTTTGATTACTTTGACCTTTTGGGGCTTCTAGATGACATATGAGGGTCATCCAACTTCGTAAGGCCATAAATCTCAAATTGTGAGGAGTTATGTGACGTTCTACATACCACCAGAAATGACATGAAATGTATTATCCATATAGAATAGTATTATCTGAAAATATATCATAACTCATATCGTTACCCATCAAACAAACTTGGGTCCATTACCCAAACTTGGGGTCTCCAACTTCTCATCGACATAACTCTCTAACTGTGAGGAATTCTGTGACATTCCACATACCACCGGAAATGACATGACAAGCACTGTCCATCTAGGATATTTTCCCTGACAAATTCACTTTCCTTCATCTCATTATTCTATAATTAAGCATGGGTTCTCTTACTCCACAAAGCGTCTTCCCGCGAGGGCTTTCACCATAAGGGGACCACTTTGGAGTTCATCCATATTTACTTCTTATCAACCATGACAAAACAATAATGAGTCATATTTACATCAAAAAATATTGGTTCCATTACCCAAACCTTTGTGCTACAGAGCTTTCTTCAAGGGTTGACATCAATGACAACCAACCTTAATCAACAATCTCCCCCTTTGGCATTGATGGAAACACTCTGATGCAATACTGAAATCATATCGCTCATGATCCCCCTTGGAACCATGCCTTTGTCCTCTGCATATGATAAATCTTCTCCCCCTGGAACCATGTCTCTATCCTCTCCATCTGATAAATCTTCTCCCCTTGGAACCATGCCTCTGTCCTCTACATATAATAAATCTCTCCCCCTTTGTCGTCAATGGAAAAGGTATATTTCCATCCAGGGCTACTCCCCCTGACAGAATGTCCTCTTATGGTGCTTCCTCGTGTACATCTAAGACATATAAGATAATCATTCAAAAATCATTCATTTTTGGAGTAGAAATAACTCCAAGTCTTTGGCAAAGATATTCAGAGGCCTCCCATGGAAGTGGTTTTGTAAATATGTTTGTCACTTGTTCTTTTGTGCCCACATACTCAACTCTGATGTTCTTTTCTACAACCTGTTCCCGTAGAAAGTGATACTTCATTGGAAAGTGATTCATCTTAGAATGCATCATTAGGTTTTTTGAGATATTGATGGCACTCGTATTATCACAATATATTGGAATGGGTTCATGATACTCAACCTATATATCTGTCAAAGTTTGTTTCATCCAAAGAACCTGTGTACAAAATGTTGTTGCTGCAATATACTATGCCTCGGCTGTAGATAGAGATACCAATGATTGTTTCTTGATTATCCATGATACCAAACACTCACCTAAGTAGAACGTTGCTCCACTAGTGCTTCGTTGGTCATCAATACAACCTACCCAAACTGCATCTGTGTAGGCAATAAGTGATAGATCTTTTCCTTTTAGATACCATAATCCAAACTCTTCTGTTCCTTTGAGATATTTGAAGATCCTCTTTACTGCTAATACATGTGATTCCTTTGGTGCTGCTTGAAATCGTGCCACCTATCCAACTTCCTACATTACATCTGGTCAGGATGTTGTCACATATAGTAAGCTGCAAATCATTGACCTATATTGCCTCTGATCTGTAGACTTTGAATCATCATCTTTGCTCAACTTACAACTGGTTTGCATGGGAGTGATAACTAGTTTACAATCTTCCATTCCGAACCTCTTTAGCATATCTCTGATATACTTGGTTTGAGAAATAAAAATTCCTTGGTTGCTTTGACATGTCTGAAGTCCTAGAAAGAAGGATAGTTCTCCAAGTAATAACATTTCAAATTCATTCTGCATGTCTTTTGCAAATTCCTGGCTTAACTTGTCATCATCACTACCAAAAGTAATATCATCAACATAAACTTCAATTAATAAAATATTACCTTGACTTACCTTTATGTAGAGGTTGTTGTCTGCACTTCCTTTTCTGAACCCTACCTACTGCAGATACTTATCTAGTCTGGAGTGCCATTCTCTAGGATCCTGTTTTAGACCATACAAGGCCTTCTTTAATTTACACACATAGTCTATGTTCTCTGACAACTGAAATCCTTCTGGTTGTTCAATGTAGACATCTTCTTCAAGTTCCCCATTCAAAAAAGTTTATTTTACGTCCATCTGATATACTTTAACATTTTTGGAACATGCATAAGCTAAAAGAAAATGGATTTCTTCCATTCTAGCAACTGGGGAAAATGTCTCTTCAAAGTCAATTCCTTCAATCTGTGCATATCCTTTACATACCAATCTAGCTTTGTTCCTTGTAACTTGTCCATCTTCATTCAATTTATTCCTGAAAACCCATTTTGTGCCG
>ML785463.1:311414-324240 GCA_009831015.1 Picea engelmannii
CTCTATTTGATCCAATTCCTCATCCATGGCCTTATTCCAAAATTCATCCTTGCTAGCTTCTTCAAAACAGTTTGGTTCAATTGTAGATAAGAGTGCTAGGTGTGTTTGTTCTGGTGAATGGATTTTTCTTCTAGTCTCAACTCTTGCATCTTTTTTTCCAATAATCTGATCTGAAGGATGATTCTTTTGTACTCGTTTACTCAATGTCTTTGGAGATACTTGTTGAACTTGCTCTTCTACTTCTGTCAGATTCTCTTCATCTTCCTCTTCCTCTTCTTCTTATTTTTCATCTTCTTCTTCAAAAATTTGTTTCATTGATACTTTTTCTTCTTCCTTTGATTTTGGTCTGCCTGTTTCATCAATTGTTACATTGATGCTTTCCACAACTTTGTTTAATATTATATTGTAACACTTGTATTCTTTCCTTGTACTTGAGTAACCAACAAGTATTCCTTTGTCCACACGAGAGTCAAAATTTCCCATTCTGCCATCTTCTCTTTTGATGTAGCATTTGCTTCCAAAAACTCTGAAGTGCTTCACATTTCCTGGTCTTCCTTTCCATAGCTCGTAGGGAGTTTTATCAATTTTGTTTCTGAGCATTACTTTGTTTTGAATGGGAACTACTGTATGCACTGACTGTGTCCAAAAATTATTTGTCAACTTTGAATCCATTATCATTGTTCGAGCCATTTCTTGTATTGTCCTATTCTTTCTTTCAACAACTCCATTCTGTTGAGGTGTCCTAGCAACGGAGAATTGCCTTTTCATTCCATGATTATTGCAGTAGTCCATAAATTCCTTTGAGGAGAATTCTCCTCCATTATCCGATCTTAAGCATTTGATTCTTGAATCCATCTCATTTCCAACCATTTCCTTATAGATCTTGAAATTTTCAAAAGCTTCTGATTTGTTCTTGAGAAAGCAAACTCTAGTCATTCTTGTATAATCATCAACTAATAACATAAAGTATCTCTCACATTTTAAGCCTTTTGTTGTGGTTGGTCCAACTAGATCAGTATGCATAATTTTCAGTGGTTTTGTTGTTGAATACTCCTTTCATTTGAACCTAGTCTTTGTTTGCTTTCCTTGTTGTCAATGCTTGCATAAAGTGTTGGTCGGTTTCGTTATCTGGGGCATTTCTCTCACTGATTCTCTTTTGTTGACTTTGACAAGGTTATCAAAATGCATGTGATCCATTCTTCTTTGCCATAGCCAACTTTCATCTTCCTTTCCTAGACAACACTTTTCATTTCCAATTTCGCTTAACACATATATGTTGCTTGAAGTTCTTGCAGCTGTAGCGACCAATTTCCCTGAACCTTCTTTTCTTATCTCACACTTTTGTGAATCGAAAGTAACTTTATGAACTTTGTCACACATTTGACTCACACTTAAAAGATTTTGTTTCATATCTTCTACTAGTAGAAATGTTTTTTCCTTTTCACTCGTGTTCTCAATCCGAACTATGCCTTTTCCAATGATTTTGGATGAATCATCATTTCCAAAGGAGACTGATCCATCTCTTTCCTTTCGTAATGTAAGAAACTTGTCTCTATCACCTGTCATGTGTTTTGAACATCCAATGCCAACATACCAACCACGTTTCTTTTGTTTAGCTTGTAGAGAGACTGTGCATTCGTCATTGCTATATTTATATTGATTTCTTATCCATGTCATTTTCTGAGGTTCTTGTTTGTGACTCTGTTGAGGTTCTTTAGGAGAGACTATCATTCTGCAATTTTTGGCCATGTGTCCAAAATTGTTACATTTGTAACATTCCACTTCAGTGCTCAAAGATTCAAACCTGTTGTAACTTCTTCTCTATGTTTCACTAGGTCTTCATGAATAACCCCTTTGTGTATGGCTCTCAAAGTAGTTATTGTTCTTGTTGTTAGCTCTACAATTTATAGCTTTATGTCCAAAATTATTACATGCATAACATCAACCAAAAAATATATTTTGTTACCTGGTAGTTGAAGATCTTATGAAAGGAGGTGCTCCTATGAATCATTCTTCTTCTCGAGGCTTGTCTATCTATTGTTGATTCTGAAATCTGAATCTTCTCGGTAGAGGAGTGTCCCTTTAATTGTTTATGCATAACTTTTTGGATTTGTTTCTTGCTCTATTGTTTTGGAGCTTGATCCCTTTTCTGTCTGATTGTATCCAAGTCTGGACTTGTCAAGATAAGATTTTCCACTACCGATAATGTCATCCAGGACTTTTGAGCTATTCTGCATATTTTTCTTTTGAATATACTTTCTTAGTGTGACAATCTCTGCTTCCAGGTTTTCAATGATCCCGTCCTTTCCTTCTAGTTTTTATTTGAGTGCTTCTTCAATTATTTTATATTCTTCTATTTGAACCTTCAATTTTTTGATCATGTGTTCTAGTTCTTGAGTGCCTTTTTTCTTATCTAGTTATGCTTGTAGTTTCCTGTTTTTCTTCTTTTCTCTTCTGATAACTTCTATGGCTCTTATTAATTCTTCTCGAAATTCAACTTCTTCCTCTTCAATTTCTTCTTCATATGCTTCTTCATATTCTTTTTTGGAGTCTTCTATTGCCATGAATAGAACTCTCCCTGTTTCACTATCAATAACTTCATGTTCATCTGATGATGAGATGTCTTCTTTGGTGCAAACGTTTTTCTTGAAAAAATTCTTTGTAGTTATTTTACCTTTATATGTTTGTCTTCCTTTTGAGTAATCTTCATCATTTCTCTTTTTCTTATGAAGACATGTGTTAACAAAATGACCAATACCATCAAAATTAAAACAAATTAAAAGAAGCTTACCTCTGTACCTATCATTGATTCCCTTGTTCAGTCTTTTGATGAAGTTGGCCACTTCTTCATCATCTTCAGAGACATCACTGTTGTTGCAATATTCTTCTTGTTCCTTTCTCTTTTTCTTTGATCTTTTGGGTGCTTTGAAGGCTGCTTCTTTTACATTTGGATTTTCCTGTTCAGTTCTCATCTCATATGTTGTGAAGATTCCATGAAGTTCATCCATGCTTATTGAGTTTAGATCCGATCTTTCTTCTAGTGCTGATATCTTAGGGTTGAATCTCATAAGAAGAGATATTAGTACCTTTTGAAAAATTATAGATTCTTTGATTTCTTCTCCCAATCCTATGATTGCATTCACTGTTTCATCATCTCGTAAGAAGTACGTTGCAATATCTTCATCTTCCTTTATTTTTAGTTGTTCAAACTGACCTCTATAAGTTTGAAGCTTTGCTTGTTTGACTTTTGAATCTCCTTCATAAAGATTTCGAAGCTTGTCCCAAATCTCTTTAGCAGATTTACAATGTGAAACTTTGTTGAATATTGTATCACTGAGACCATTCAAAAGTGCATTTTTGGATTTGGAATTATTCTCACCTAGTTTCACTGCTTTGTCATTTGTTCGTGGAACTGTTGGTGTTGTCTATCCATCTATAATTGATTGCCAAACTTGAAATCCCTGTGCCTATATGTCTGTCTTCATCCTTATGCTCCAAAAAACATACTTTTGTCCATCAAATTGTGGTATTGAATTTTTATATGAGTTGGTACTCTCCATGATCTACCTTTCAGTGGTTAAACTAATTTTTGAAGGAACCTACTCTAATACCAATTGTTGGATTACTGAGAGGGGGGGTGAATCAATAATAGCGTAATTATAATCCTTTTTCTTCAAATGTTATATCAATGTAGAATTATTATCCAATAATGAGTAGTAAGAAATAAAAAATCACACGCATACACAGTACACCAGTGTTTTACGTGGAAACCCAAATCGAGAGAAAACCATGGAATGCTTTTTCTTATATGTCTTGAAGAATTACATTCATTGGAAGCACCAAATTCCTTTACTTTCTAACTGCAACTAGAAGAAGGCTCCAACCCCCTAGTTTCTCAAGCTACAACCTAATGGAAGCTCCAACTCCCTAATTCCATGGCTACAACCAGAAGGAGGCTACAACCCCCAATGTTCTCCAGCTACAACCGGAAGGTGGCTACAACCACTTGTCTTTGCCCCGTCCTACCACCCTGAAGTAGAAGTAGAATTATGGAACCACTGTCACACTATCACTGTGAGATATACCACCGTAAACCTGTACCAATAAATTTGAACCATGCATCAACCATGCATCAACCTATACTTCAACCTGTAATCAACCTGTACCATAAACAAGTGCATCAACCATGCACCAACCTGTAATAAACCTGTACCATAAACAAGTGCATCCAGCCATGTACGAAGTATGTACCAATCATGTTTCAACTACTCATCAACTATGACTCATCAATATGTACCAACATCATCAACTATACACCTCATGTATGTGCGCCAACTCATCAAACAAACTTGGGTCCATTACCCAAACCTGAGGTCTCCAACTTCTCATGGCCATAAATCTCTAACCGTGAGGAATTATGTGGCGTTCCACATACCACCAGAAATGACATGACAAGCACTATCCATATAGGATATTTTCCCTGACAAATTCACTTTCCTTCATCTCATTATTCCACAATTAAGCATGGGTTCTCTTACTCCATAAAGCATCTTCTCGTGAGGGATTTCACCATAAGGGGACCACTTTGGAGTTCATCCATATTTACTTCTTATAAAACATGAAAAAATAATAATGAGTCATATTTACATCAAAAAATATTGGGTCCATTACCCAAACCTTTGTGCTACGGGGTTTTCTTCAAGGGTTGACATCAATGACAACCAACTTTAATCAACACGAGGAGTATTTGAGAAGTCTCAATGGACGATTGAAATTCTCAGAGGGAGAATCACTGAAGTTTTGTGGACCATTGGATCTAGTAGATCAACAGAAGGGTTAAGGTTGAGTGTGTTTTAGCATGCATAAGCTCAAGAGGAGTAGTGGCCATTGGATCCAGATCAATGAGATTCGTTGATTGCATGCTCAAATATTGTCATTTCCGAGTTTGGGGCATCAAGGAAGTGGTGACTCGGAGTCGAGAGTTGTGAACTCCCATTCCGCGAAGTCCCAATAAAATTAGGACCATCATATTTGCAGAAGCTCAGAACCATTGATTGTGGTAAGGAGTTATCGTGATTTCGAATATCGGGTGAAGGGAGTTGTGGCATTGAAATTTGTCGATACGTGAAATCCTGAGGTGCCACAACATTGGGCCCAGATCATAGTTGAAGGTCAGATCAAGTGAAGTCAAAGGAGGAGTCAAAGTTTCATTATCCCTTTTCGGAGTTTCGAGGATTGAAGGAGCCAGAGAGACTCATATTAGGGGTCATGAAATCGCGAAACCCAAAATACCTTTTTGGGTAAGGACTATGGTCACACTAATTGGTCACGTGGAGTGGAGGTTAACACCTTGTGTTTGTTCGCGCATGCATAACTTCTATAAATGACCTATGGAAACACTTGTGTGATTTTATATTCCTACAGAGAATCAAAGAGTCATTCAAACTTGAAAGGGAGATAGAGAATGATCCTTAGACCAAGAGGACATGTAGAACCTGCTGAGGTATGGGTGCTATGTCAAGTGGTATCAGAGCTTAGTTTACAATCATTATTTTCTGTAAGCAAGGGAGATAGAATGCAAGTTGTGATTTAAATTCTACATGGAACAGATCTAGATAATGTCGCCGAGAAGACATCAAGAGAGACCAATGCCCGATCCATCTATGGAAAGGGAAATGAGAGAAATTTGTGCTCGATTAGATACCATGGAGATAGCACAGAGACTAGCTACTGATACTGGAGATTTCAGTGAAGCCAAAAGTGAAAATGAGGCTGGAGATGGAGAAGAATTTGTAGTTGAAGATGCTGCAGAAGAACGTCTATTCAGAGTTGTTGCAAGAATAGGGGCTAGAGCAAAAATGGACATCCTGATGTATGAAGGCAACTTAGACGTTGAAGAGATGCTAGATTGGTTTAGAGCTCTGAACAAGTACTTCGAATATGAGGATGTCGAGGAAGATAAGAAAGTAAAACATGCCTTAACTAGACTTAAAGGGCATGCAATACTATGGTGGGATGAACTGCAGGCTGAAAAGCCTTACAAAGGAAAGAAAAAAATAAAAAACTGGGACAGGATGGTCACCAAAATGAAGGCCAAGTTTATACCTAGAGACTACCAAATTAATCTGTTTTGGAGAATGCATAATTTGAGACAGAAGGGAATGACAGTGAAGGAATACACTGAGGAATTTTACCAACTCAATATTAGAGAGGGTCGTCATGAGAGTGATGATGAAAAGGTTACCTGATACATGAATGGTCTGACATATGAAATTCAATATGAGATGATCATGGTGACAATCAAGAATGTACAAGATGCTTATCAAAATGCTCTGAGGGAAGAAGAAAAATTGGCCCGAAAGCAAGGTCAAAGAGGTAGAGGTAGACGTCAGAGTGATGAAAATAAGTTTCCCAAGACAGAGTATGTAAGACCAAGGACAAAGAAAAGAAACATCACGCTCACCTAGAAAGAGGAGGAAGTTCACAAGGAAGAAAATATGATGACATAAATACTTTTTTCGCGAGCCAGAGGAAGAGGAAGAGGTAGAGGATGTGAGATAAAATGTTTTTTCTGTGGAAAGATTGGACACAAATCTTTTGAATGTCCTAATCGAAAGAGAGATGGAGGAGGTGAAGCTCAAATTTCATAAGTGCAAAGGAAAAATGTGGAGGCAGAAGATGAAAAAGGAAGAAGATCCTTATGATGAGGAAAAATCTCTTGAAGCCAGAGAAAGAGGCGAAGAATCCAGTCCAAAGAAACAGTTTTTTTAGAACTGCTTGCAAGACCAAGGATAGGGTATGCAAGGTAATAGTGGATAGTGGAAGCACAGATAACCTAGTATCCACAGAAATGGTGGAGAAGATGGAATTGGATACAGTTGAACATCCAAGCCCATATAAAGTCTCGTGGTTGCAAAAGGGGCATAAGGTAACAGTCACTAAACAATGTTTAGTTGAATTTAAAATAGGGGTTTACATGGATGAAATATTATGTGATGTTATTCCCATGGATGTTTGTCATCTTTTGTTGGGTAGACCATGACAATGTGACAAAAATGTTGTTCACGATGGGAGAAAGAACACATACACCTTAGAGAATAATGGTAGAACACATATGTTGTTGCTAATTGAAGACAAGAAGAAGAAGGAAGAAACAAGCAATACTATACTTCTCATGAGTGGGAAGGAGCTTCTTGATGAAGTCAAGAAAGATGAAGATATGAAGTTTCTTGTGGTAAGAAAACCTAGAGTCATTCTGACCAGTACTTCGATAGATGATCTACCAGAGGAAATTCAGGAATTGTTGGAGAATTTCCCTGATATAGTGGTGGATGATTTACCTTGTTCATTGTCATCCATCAGGAGTATAAGCCATCACATTGACCTTATACCAGAAGAAAGTTTACCAAACAAAGTAGCATATAGATTAACACCGTGGGAAAATGAAGAGGTCAAGAAGAAAGTCTAGGATTTGATGGACAAAGGATTGGTTCGAGAAATCTTGAGTCCATGCATTGTACCAACAATGTTAAGTCAAAAGAAAGATGGTGGATTGAGGATGTGTACAGACTCAAGGGTGATAAACAAAATCACCATCAGGTATAAATTTCCTTTACCAAGGATGGATGACTTGATGGACTGCTTAAGTGGAGCAAAGTTTTTTTCAAAGATTGATTTGAAAAGTGGATATCATCAGATTCAAATGAGAGAAGGTGATGAATGGAAGACAACATTCAAGATGAATGAAGGGTTGTATGAATGTCTTGTCATGCCGTTTGGTTTGAAGAATGTGATAAGTACCTTTATGAGGTTGATGAACAAAGTCTTGATATATTTCATTGGTAAGTTTGTAATCGTGTACCTTGATGATATACTGATCTTCAGTAAGACTGAGGAAGAACACTTGAGACACTTAACTCTAGTGATGAGGAGGTTGTAGCAAGAGAAGCTTCTAATAAATTTGAAGAAGTCATCTTTCATGAAGAAAGAATAGATGTATTTGGGGTTTGTAATCTCTTCGAATGAGTTGAAGATGGATCCTGAGAAAGTAAAAGAAATCAAGTATTGGCCCTCACCAAAAGAATATATTTGAAGTCAGAAGATTCCATGGATTAGCTATTTTTTACAAGAAGTTCATTGGAAATTTTAGTGGAATTTCTACACCAATGATGGACACCATTAAGAAAAAATATAAATCTTTTCACTGGACAGAGGAAGAAAAGAAAAGTTTCAAGTTGTTGAAAGAGAAGATTATTGAACAACTAGTTCTTGTTTTGCTAGATTTCAGTAAAAAAATTCAAGTGAGATGTGATGCAAGTGGATTTGTGATTGGAGCAGTCTTAAGTCAAGACAACAGGCCGATTGCATACTTCAGTGAAAAGTTGTACAATGCAAAGAAGAATTATTCTACATATGATAAAGAGTTTTATGCAATCATACAAGAACTGAAGAAATGGAGGCATTACTTGGTTCCGAAAGAGTTCGTTTTGTATAGCGATAATCATGATTTACAATTCATAAATTGATAGGAGAAATTGAACCAGAAACATGTGAAATGGGTTGAAATTCTGCAGAACTTTACTTTTTTTATAAAGCACATTTTTGGAACTGCTAACAAGGTTGTTGATGCATTGAGCAGGAAATATTTGATTCTGTAGGAGTTTCATGTGAACACCTTAAGTTTTGATAGCCTTAAGGACATGGAAAGAGATGATCCAGATTTCAAAGATTCCTATGAAGCATGCGAGAATCCTTTTCTAAGAGACATAAGCCAATGGATTGAATATATGGTTTAGGATGGACTGTTATTCAAAGGAAATCAATTGTGTATTCTGAATATTTCTATGAGAGAGAATCTTCTAAAGGAAAAGCATAGTGGAGGATTGGTTGGACATTTCGGCCACGACAAAACATTTGCGCAACTAAACAGTTTGTATTATTGGCCAGGGATGAGGATTGATGTCAGGAATTTTGTCAGCAAATGTAGAATTTTCCAACACACAAAGGGGAAAAGAAAAAATACAGGATTGTATCAACCATTGTCGGTACCAGAGAGGTCATGGGATGCGGTAAGCATGAATTTTGTGTTAGGACTTCCAAGGACATAGAGAGGTTGTGATTCCATCTTTGTGGTATTCGATCAATTTTCAAAAATGGCACATTTCATTCCATGTTAGAAAACCAATGATGCCACGCACATTGTGAACCTATTTTTCAAAGAAGTTGTTCGACTTCATGGCTTACCTAAGAGTATTTTTTCAGACTAGGATACCAAATTTGTTGGTCATTTCTAGAGGACACTATGGAAGAAGCTGGGGACTAGTTTATCTTTTAGCTCAACATATCACCCTCAGAAGGATGGACAGACTGAGTTAGTGAATCGAAGTTTGGGGAACTTATTGAGGAGCTTAGTAGCTGAACATCACAGTCGGTGGGATCATATTCTACCACAAGTGGAATTTGCGTATAATGACTCACCTAATAGAAGAAGACAAAGTCCATTTCATAAAATGTATGGAATACATCCGAGAGGAGTATCTTAGTTGAGATACTTAGAGCAGAGTGAATTCAAAAGTGTTGGAGCAGAAAATTTTGCAGCAGAGATGCAAGAGCTCCATAGTAAAATCAGAGAGCAGTTAAAGAATTCCAATCAGGAATATAAGCGTAGAGAAGATCATTGCAGAAGAGAAATTCAGTTTGAAGTGGGAGATTTAGTCTTAGCTCACTTGAGGAATGAAATATTCCTAAGGGGAACGTATACTAAGATGAAAATGAAGAAGATAGGGCCATGTAAAATCTTGAGGAAATTTGAGGCCAATGCTTATGAGATAGAATTGGCAGTTGGAATTGGAATATCACCCATATTCAACATAGATGATATGTATCCTTATAGAGAAGATGAAACAGAAGGATCAGAGGATCATAAGGAAGTTTAGTGGGTCAAACAACTACCTTTAGCTGAAAATCCACAGATGGAAAAGATAATTGATTAGAGGGTTAGCAAGAAAACCCAAAGGAAAAAATATTTTGAGTATCTGATAAAATGGAAGGGACACTCAATTGAATATTCCAGTTGGGAAAGTGAAGCAACGATCCAGAAACATGGACAGACAGTGTAGGAGCTCATGAACAGGAGTTCATGAATTTTTAATCCAAGGGAGTATTATGTAGGAGCATCGTAAGAAAGCCAACAAAGCAAGCGCAAGAGCAGAGGACAACTAGAAATGCACCAATGCACATTTTGAGAATGTTTTCAATTTGAATGATAGAAAATTTAATGTTATAGCTAGAAAGATGTATTTGCATTTATGGTTGAAATATGGTAAAAGAATATTGAGCAATTCTCTCATATGTCGAATGTAGAGGCATTTAATTGTAATGAATGTAAAGTAGATAGATTTTAATTCTGATTAGATAGATTGAAAGCTAGGAGGGAAAACTCTAAGAAAGCTCCCTTGCATGTATTGAAAGAGGTAGAGATTGTAATTTTAAGATGTAAAGAGAGAGAGAGCGTAGGAGAATAGAGATTGTTGAAGGTTGGTTTAGTAGATAGTTGTTTCTATAACACCCATGTATAGGAACTCTTGGATTAATATAAAAGAGCTTTGATCCAATTTCATGGTGTTGTGATGAATATTGTTTGCATCTATTGAATGGTATCTCTACAGTTTGTTTGATCCAGATTTATGTAGGAACACAATGAAATACAAAAATACACATAAACGCAGAGATGCAACGGAAATAAGACTTCATTTCATTAATAACAAATGACTAAAATATGATTACAGACATAATGGAAATAAACTAGCTAGGCCGTTGGTAGCTTATCTCTGAGAAGAGATGTGGCTACTACTCACATCCATGAGAAGATCCATTTTGGGGGCTCAATTATGCCTTCGGCTATCATTGAGAACCTCGATCTCAAAAAACCTTCATTTAGGCCCTCAAAATGGCACCGGAAGTTAAAACCTGCTAAAAATAGTGTTGACGGGCGAAATTGACCGTCCGTCAACTGGGAGAGTGGAACCGGTTCGGGGTTGTCTAAATAACCCAAGCCATTTGGAATGGACCACCCTGACGAGTTTAACGGCTCCGTTGGCCGCTCTAAGGTCTTCTATGAAAAACCAAAGAGAGAAATGTTCTAAGCTAAGAAATCTAACTAAAGTAAATAAAACAAACTAAACTATAACTAAATACAAGAAACTAATAAAAATAAAGGAAACTAGAAACTAATAAAACAAAGAAAATGAACTAATATACTAAATACTAGTTATTCTATACAATCCACTAATAACTCAAATCAACTATCTAATTATCAGCTACAATATTACTTATTCACAAATGTACACTATGAACAACCTACAGATTTACTTAAAACCTGCAAAACTCATGTGTTCTCTGCCTTAAGACAACCAAGAATCTCCTTTTGATTTTTATATTTATGAAAAGGAAACAAACATTACTGAAATTAAACAATCTAATATAATTATTGAAATTAAACAATCTAATATAAATATAATTAAACTACTTAATATAAACAGTAAATGACAAACTAATTGACCTGGAAACGCTCCAAGTCTGCCCTGTGTAAGATGACTTCTTAAGCTGATTGGAAGAAGAAATTCACACCATTTAGTCCTTAAGCTTCTCGTAAACGATCATCTATGCTGCTTCTTGAATTGTTTTACAGGACAAATAAGACATAAAATAAAATCATAACAATCCTCTTATTATAAACTCCTGCAATAAGGGAAACCTGTTATGCAGAAAACTTATATGTAATAATTCAATCTATGAAGAACACAAAGCTATCATTCACAAAATGAATCAACAACTTTTATGTCTTTTATCTATTTGGAAGAGACAAGATATGGATAAAATTAATAAACTTATATCATTTTCATTTGATTTAGATAGCAAAAGTAATACTAAACCATAAACAAAGTGATATACAAAACTTGAAACAAAGTGTTGATATATTGAAAAGCAAAAGCTATGAAAAAACACCAATTCTGCTCCAGTCTGTGTCAGAATTCCATATCCTTGTTCTCCCACAACTGAGGATGTTCATTATTACAAAAATCATAAGTATATATAGGTCTTCTTCACAAGGTAAAACTTCCTTGTGGATAATATCAAATAGTTTTACATATCCTGGGAGATATCCCAAAATCACCTAAACTAAGGAAATAAAATGCAAGTAGAATCTGTAAAACATCCCATAACTGCTCATGATATCTATTGCCAATTTGAATTTGCCTGCAATAGAACACAAAGACCAAGTTAGAAGGGTATTTTATTAAGAAAACAATAAAAAATTGACTCCACGGACTTAGCTATAGAATCATCTAATTCTGTAGCTAGTCAAAAATAGCAAGCAGGACCAGATATAATCAAATAAAATCAAATCAGATCATCTTTTAATAATCTCTGAAAACGTATTACTAATAAATATCATTTAAATTAAATGCAATCAAAATAAATGCAATCGAAACAGAGTGGAGAATGCTCTGTTTTTTAGTTACCACAAAACATGGTCAAACCTTGACAGGCATGTTTTGAATTAAACGAATTTAAACAGTGAATCGAATCAAATGAGATATGATGTAATCGTACTTAATACAACCACAATCGAACATGATAGTAACCATATCAACTAAGATTTGCCACAACCTAACTATAAACGATATCATTTGAACACCAAATATATGTCACAGCTGTAGCAATATTTCATGTCGTTTCAATCAACAGGCTGTAGAAATTAAGCACAAGATTCATTCTGTTGTGATCACATACGAGAAGGTTGTTACGATATACATCAAAACAA
>ML785463.1:338527-371057 GCA_009831015.1 Picea engelmannii
ATTTGGACATCTACCATTTCAGAGTCTAAGTCTTCTTTAGAAAAACTCCATGGTCAAAGGTCTACCTATCTTTAAAGAGAAAATTCCCCCATGTGAGTCTTGCATACTTGGAAAACACAAGAGAACTAGTTTTCCACAGTCTTTCAATCAAGCCAAACAACATCTTGAACTTGTTCACACTTACCTATGTGGACCAATGCAAATAGAGTCAATAGGTGGTATTTTTTACTTTCTAACGTTTATTGATGATTTCAGCAGAAAAATATGGATCTATTTTCTCAGACACAAGTCTGAAACATTTGCAAAATTCAAAGAATTCACGGCAGAAGATGAAAAATAGAGTGGAAAATATATCAAAGAACTCAGTTCAGATGGAGGAAGAGAATACAACTCCAGAGAATTTTCAAATTTCTGCAAATCTCAAGGCATCATCATGCAAACAATAGCCAGATATACTCCACAACAGAATGGAGTGGCTGAAAGGAAAAATCAGACAATAATGAATATGGCAAGAACACTTCTTAAAGAGAAACACTTGTCAAATACTTTTTGGGCTGAAGCAGTAGCATGCTCAGTTTATCTCCTGAATAGATCACCAACCACAAGTCTAAAGATGAAAGTTCCCCAAGAAGCATGGAGTGGGACAAATCTCAATGTAGTGCATCTAAGGACATTTGGATGCATAGCATATGCTCACATACCTTCTGAATTAAGGAAGAAACTTGATGACAGAAGTGAGAAATGTATTTTCACTGGCTATAGTGAAACATCTAAAGCTTACAGGCTTTACAATCCAATCACCAAGAAATTAATTCTCAGCAGAGATGTTCAATTTCTGGAAAATAAATTCTGGAATGATTCAGAAAATCAGCACATGGACAGTCAAAATCAATTGCTGCCAAGTTCTGAAAACACGGAAAATTCAGAACAGCAAGTACCTCAAAATATTCTTTCAATATTGTAAGTACAAAGACAACCTGAACATTCTCAGGATAACTCAACTTCCAGCAAAGAATCATTCTCTGAACACAAAATCAGAGAACTTGAAGTTTCAGAGAAATCCATCAACAGTTGGATGACTTTGAGCAACACAATATTTTTTCTTTAATGTCATGTCAACCTACATCCTTTATGGAAGCAGCTAAGGAGCCACATTGGGTTCAAGCCATGAACCAAGAAATTGACTCCATTGAGAAGAACAAGACATGGGATCTTGTTGATTTGCCAAGACACAAAAAAAGTATTGGTGTCAAGTGGGTTTACAAAACTAAACTCAATGAAAAAGGGTAGATTGAAAAACATAAGGCAAGACTTGTTGCCAAAGGCTTCTCACAAAAATCAGGTACTGATTATGGTGAAACTTTTGCTCCAGTAGAAAGATTAGACACTGTAAGGACTCTATTGGCCATAGCAGCACAACACAAATGGAAAGTATACCAGATGGATGTCAAGTCAGCATTCATGAAAGTATCACTTGGATTTGAAGTCCAAGAGCACCCAACCAAAGTATATCGGTTGAATAAACCCTTGTGTGGCTTAAAGCAAGCTCCAAGAGCTTGCTACAACATAATTGACACTTATCTAATCAAAAGTGGTTTCAGCAGAAGTCAAAATGAGCCAACTCTTTACAGCAAAACAGATAAGCACGGTAAAATTCTAATTGTATGTTTATATGTTGATGACATGATTTACACAGGAAATCTTGAGTTAACAGAATTCAAACATGCCATGCAATCTGAGTTTGAGATGACAGATCTTGGCATAATGAAATATTTTTTAGGGATTGAGGTTAATCAATCACCCAAAGGAATTTTTGTCTGTCAGCAAAAGTATGCAGCAGACATCATCAAAAGATTTCACATGGAAGGATGCAATCCAGCAGAAACCCCTATACCACTAGGCACAAAATTGAGCAAAAATGATGAAGGACCTACAGTGGATTCTACATTGTACAAAAGTTTAGTAGGCAGCTTGTTGTATCTTACAGCAGCTCGGCCTGACATTATGTATGCAGCCAACCTTGTTTCCAGATTCATGGAATCACCCAAAGATTCTCATTGGAAAATGGCAAAACAAATTTTGAGATATGTAGTAGGAACACTCAATTTCGGCTTATGGTACACTAAATTTGATAGTAATCAACTTTCTGGTTACACATACAGTGATTTTGCAGGCAGCCTAGATGACAGGAAAAACACATCAGGACATGTTTTTCAACTGGGCACAAACCTGATTTCATGGGCATCAAAGAAGCAACCAATTGTATCAATATCTTATGCAGAGGCAGAGTATGTAGCTGCTACCTCAGCTTCATGTCAAGCTGTATGGCTGAGAATAATATTGAAAGATATGTCACATACAGAAAAAGATCCAACTCCTATTTTCTATGACAATACATCAACAATTGCTTTATCCAAGAACCATGTGTTTCACAAGAAAAGTAAACACATTGACACTCGGTTTCATTTCATATGCGAGCTAGTCAATAATGGGGATATTGCACTACAATTTTGTGGTTCTCGAGATCATCTTGCGGATATCTTTACAAAGCCACTAGGAAAGTCAATTTTTGATTTTCAAAGACAACACTTAGGCATAAGCAGTCTTGATGATTGTAACTGTTGAGTTTAAGAGGGAGTATTAAACATATTGTAACCTCAACAGTCTAACTGTACACTGCCAGTTGTACTGGACAACTGTACTTTCTATTTTTGTCTTGCTTGAGCCTATTTAGCTCAGCTGTTTCCCTTTACATTGTATCTTCTCAGAACTTCGTTTTTGTACTCTTCTTCATACATTTCAATATATTGTTCTATTCTTTTCTCTCTGCATTTCTCTTTACCCCACAATTTATCAACATCAAGATCAAATGCAATTATTTCTCCTACGTGAATGGGTGCTTTACTCATATGAAAAACCAATATATCACCCTACAAAAAGGATACGGTTTATAAAAATTGAACTACTTAAATCCAATATAATAAACAAAAGAAATCTTATCGGGAACTTATAGTTCTCGCAATTCAAAGGTCATGACAAAGATATTTACTCTATTTTTCATCTTATAAAAAAACATAAAACAATTTGGTGCAAAATAAGAAGCTACAAAAATTAAATTAAACAACACATTTCAAATCAAAGTTAAATTACAACTTGAAAATGAAATGAAATGTGTCCAACGTTTTCTAATTTGAATAGATCACCACGAACACAATCAATGCCATAGGTTATGCCCGAGAACCAGAAGGAAATGATTGAAAAAAAATCCATTTGCAGGTGAAATGACATAACAACTTTGATATGCTACTAAAAAATAAGAAACCATATATGTCAAAGCTTTCCTATGATCTAACCTACTAAGTTGTTGGAAAAGAAAGGGGGAGCAGAGCTAGGGTTTCTCTCGTGTAATATCACCAACACCCAAAAATTAATATTTTTTTTATTAAAAATAATAGTTACTATTAAAATGTCAAATATAGTATATTCATCATTGTTGTTGTTTGCATTATGTTAAAATGTTAAGAACAATATTTCTCTTTAATTATATCATATTCATTTTTATACGATGATTATTCAACATCAATTATCATTCAAACATTTCTTGTCATCCTCATCTAGAAACCATTGTTTTAACAAGTATACTAATTTATTTATTTTACTAATTCATATGTTATAATTAACATTATGAATTTCATCGTCATCAAACAAACAGTCCAGACAACTTGTATCAACATATATATTAGATGTATTGCAACCATTGCCTCAATACAAAGATTGATCTATACATTAAGCTATCTACACCCATTATCAAAATTGATATAGTATATGCTGTGTCCATGATATATATATATATATATATATATATATATATATATATATATATATATATATATGGGTAACTCTTTAATCCACACTAAACATACTCTTTTAAACTTCTTTGCTACTCTTCTCAATTACTAACAATGTTTAAGAAGAACTTAAATAAACTATATTCATATGGCATCCTAACACACTTAATCTACAATGTTCCTCAATTCGCATCTTTGATATTTTCCACTTCAATACATTTTAATGAGTGTAAGAACCATATTAAAGGATTGGTCGGTCAATCCCATACTTAACTTATATAATGTTCATTTCCATTGTAATTTGATTGCACTCTTGAGATTGAATAACTATGAGATATAATCATTACTTACTAGTTTTATTGTACATGATAGGTATGCCATTGAGACCTTAAGACACAGTCACCAATAAATGTAAGTACCTTATTATCTGCAGGTAAGATATTCTCTTGATGGTTCTATTACTACCAACTCTGACTATTCCAAAGTTTGTACAAGCTATTAACTTGACTTGGTTATGCTTATTTACCCATATCCTTCACGAGCTCAAAGATAGGAAAAAAATAGAGCTTAGCTCCATTTCCTTCCACTCTATGGACTTCGTCTATGTTACTCAACACATAATTGCAAAACACATTCTCTCACAGAGGCCATTCTACTTACGGGTTTGTATTATAAAATTTAATGATGGATATTAATATTGTGTTTATGATTTTCTACACTCCCACATAGTTATATTCAATTCTAATCATTTATTGTACTGATATTGATGCAGATAATACATTTTGTATTTCCTTCAAGGATTAAAGGTTTTGAAAGGCCGATTAAGTTAACTACCTCGTATGGTAAGAAGCTAGTTAACTCATGGCCTATTTCTTTATTAGCTACCTCGTGGCTTATTTACATTACTTTGTTGTATTATATGGTGAATGGAAACAGTTTGCCAGTAAATGGATACAATACTCTTACTTTGTTTTTCTGGAAAACCATCCATAGGTAATATCTTTTTATAGTTATCACATCCAAGATTGGAGGAGAGAGATCGGTAGCTAGGTCTCCAACTTTTAGGGTTTTCTTTCATGCTCTCGATTTCTGCCTGCCAAGACCCTCTCTGACTCCCTTTGTATGAGTTGATTGGCTCAGCCTTCCAGCTCTGACCGCCTCATAAGAATGGGTACAAAAGGGGGGGCGAAAGACCCCTCCTACCGTAACGTTGCTGCCAATGATCCAGAGAACTCGTGAGCGTGCCCACCATCCTTTGAGGAGCCACTGCACTTACGAGACCAATATCTACAAGAAGAGATGGATATAAACAAAGAATCGAACATGGGTGCAGAGTCCTCACATCCAAAAGCAGCTCGGTTCTAGATACCTAGAAAATGTATCCATCAAGCCCCGCTTGCACCCAGGTACATCATCAAAACCACCATAATAGGGGAGCATACGTAGCTCATGAGAGACCATGCCCTCATAGGAAAATTCCTAGGTCTCTAGCCCTCAGAAAAGGACCTAGCTCACTATATCAAGGCGTGTTGGAACCCTAAGGGAGACTATGAGCTGTAGTTGAGCTCCAAAGGATTCTTTACAATAATATTCTACAACCTGGAGGACAAGAAAAAAATATTTGAAGGGGGATCATATTTCTAAAACTCGATTGGCCTATACCTATGCTTCTGGACATATTGCTTCTTCCCAGAAAAGGAAAACTTTTCATATGCACTGGTATCGATTCGCCTCTGTTCCCTACTCCAAGAGTTTTGGTTAGAGGAAATTTTACTGGGCATAGGCAATACCCTGGGTCAATATGTCAAATCTTTCGAAGCTACCAAACAGATAAAATACACCCCTTATGAAATAATATGTGTCTATATGAACATCTCCAAAGCCCTCCCAGGCACAGTTTCCTTAGAATACCAAGACGAGCAATGGACCCAAACCATAGACTATGAACACATCCCTTTCAGATGTCAAAAATTCCATGAACATGGACACCTTTTCAGAGACTGCCCTCTCAATGCCCCCCCCAAGAGAGAAGCTGAAGAGAAACCAAAGGAAGGATTTACCCATTTTCAAAATTGAAGGAGACAAGCACAGAAGAAGCCCACAACCAACAATGGAAAAAATAACCGAAAAAATAATTCATTTGAAGTCCTTAGCCACCTCTTAGAGGAAGAAGAGGTGGAAAACCCCCACAAGACCATGGGGAAACACCCCAGTAAGAAAAAGAAAGATCAACTATCTCAAGCATAACAAAC
The DNA here is from genome assembly GCA_009831015.1 of Picea engelmannii. Classification (NCBI taxonomy): domain Eukaryota; kingdom Viridiplantae; phylum Streptophyta; class Pinopsida; order Pinales; family Pinaceae; genus Picea; species Picea engelmannii. The sequence continues at coordinate 344,628 of ML785463.1, forward strand.
CCCGATAAACCAAGAAGATCCACAGACTCACCTAGTCTCAGGGAAAGAACCAGAAAGAGAGGAAGACACAGTCATGGAAATGGATGAGTAGGACCTAGCAAAAATCGACCTAGATAGGTTAGAAGAAGCACTCAACAAGAAGGATCTCCAAACCTTACCAGAAGACCAACTTAGAAAATTTCACAAAGTATTTATGGACTCATCAACAGGGGCTACATCTATGTTGGGGATCAACATAGACCCAAACCAAGATCCAAGAAAACACCCAGAAGAAAACAAGCGACAGGGCATAAAATCAGTAGATCAGATAATAAAGGAGGCGGGAAACTATATGATCAACTCGAGACAGATTCACAAGCTCTCAGAGAGCTCCTTTTCCCACCCACCAAATTGTTAACTATGAAGACCCTCACCTGGAATGTCAAAGACATAAATGGAAGATCCAAACAAAGGATTCTTCGAAACTGCATCAAAATGGAAGACCCTAATATATTCCTGATACAAGAGACAAAATGTTCAGGGAAAAATACAGACGATATCATCAAAATATGTTGGCACAACTGCAAATCCTATCAAATGGACTCAAAAGGGGCTTCAAAGAGCTTAGTCATCCTATGGAATCCTACCACAATCATCCTTGATCAAGGCTTCTGCACTCGATGCACCATCACATCGCACTACAGAACCATCAGTTCGGACAATGAGGGAATGATCACAAATGCCTATGGACATCATAACAGCCAAGACAAAGACCTCTTTCTTAAAATCCTGGCTTAGATAGGTTCCCTAGCAGAGGGTAAGTGATGGATAATAGGGGGCGACTTCAACATGATTCTCACGTTGGAGGAGAAGTAAGGGGGGGAAAAGCGCCTGGTGCAGGATAGCACAAAATTATAGGAACTCATAGAGAACCTTAGATTGGTAGATATTGAGAACAACAATGGCACCTACACCTGGACCAACAAAAGATCAGGTCACCAACAAATAACATGCAGGCTTGATCGCTTCCTCATCTCTGAAACTCTCCTTTTGGAAGGCCCCCTAGTAGATTCAGACGTCCTCTCGAAGGTAGGATCATACCACTGGCCAGTTGAACTTTAGGTTGACACTATTTTCAACCACAAGCTCAAACCCTTCAGATTTGAAATTTTTTGTCTCTCTCATCCATATGTCCAAGAGCTAGCTCGTCACTAGTGGAGAACTACAGAAACACATATAGGTACAAAAATGTATTTCTTCCAACAAAAATAAAATATTTCAAACAATAGGTGCATGAATGGAACAAAGAAGTCTTTGAGAACATTTTCTAGGAAAGGAAACTGATGGAACAAAAACTAGAGAACCTTCAGGAACAATTCATTCACACAGGATACACAATCACTCAGTAGAAGGAGGAGAGTGAACTCAAAAAGAAACTAGAAGAAAAACACAAGAAGGAAGAAATATTGTGGAGACAGAAATCTCGAGTTCAGTTTCTCAACGAGGGAGAGAAAAAAAACAAATTATTCCACCGTTCTATGATCTACAAACGCCTTATCAACTGCATCATGAAGCTAGATGAATCACAAGGAAACACCATGTTAACCCATCAGGAAATCAAGTAGGAGTTGACAGACTTATACATGGATCTCCTTTCAGAACCCAATATGGATTGCACCTCAACAATTAGAAGGGTGACCAAAAATATCCCAAATATAATCACCAGGGAACATAATGAGGCTCTCATGACACCAATCACGCAAGCACAAGTGGATCAGGCTATTCAGAATTTACCCACAGGCAAGGCTCTAGGTCTAGATGCTTTCACAATAGACTTCTTCTAGTCATGTTGGCCAATGTTGAGGGAGGAAGTGTGGAAGCTAGTCGAGGAATCCCGTAGCTCAAGCAAAGTTCTTCCAACACTAAATTCCACTTTTCTCACCCTAATACCCAAAGAAGAAAGAGTCACAAATTTGAAGAACTTCGGACCTATAGCTCTTTGCAACATGATCTACAAAATAATATCCAAGGTCATAGCTCTAAGACTCAAGCCAATTCTACCCTTCATTATCTCCAAATATCAATCAGGATATGTCGAAGGAAGGAAAATCATGGATAGTGTCATACTTGTCCATGAAATCATTCACTTGCTCAAAATCACTCATACTCCAGGTATGCTTCTAAAACTTGACCTTTCAAAATATTTTGACAAATTAAGCTGGCAATACTTGAAAGCGCTCCTATTGGATTTTGGTTTCAATAAGGATTGGATCTCTTGGATAATGAACCTCATTTTCTCAACCTTTTTCTCAATCCTCATCAATGTTGTCCCCTCTCAACCCTTCTCCCCCTCAACAGGAATAAGGAAAGGGGACCCTCTCTCCCCTTTCCTTTTTGTCATAATGGTTGAAGGCCTAGGATGCTATATCAAAGATTCAATTCAAAATGGATCCTTCCAAGGCCTTCATCTTCATGGGTTACAACCGGTAGCCTCCCATAGCCAATTAATCGATGACACATTGCTAATGAACACCCCCACCATGTAATAAGCAACTAAAATAAAATCCATCCTCTCTGATTTCAATGAAGCCTCTAGCACCACCTTCAATTTTGCCAAACCACAACTCTTCTTTTTTAATACTCCTATGGCAATCCAACAACACCTTTCTCAACTTCAAAATACCCCTATCTACACTTTTCCTTCTTACTACCTAGGACTCCCTCTCTCAGACTCAACAACCCAAAACATCTCCTAGGACTCTCTCCTTCTCTCCATCACCAATCCTCTTAAAAACTGGACCTTTTGCTCCCTCAACCTACCAGCCAGAATCGTTCTCCTAAAGTCATTCCTCCAAGCCATGCCAACTTACCTTTTCTCGGCTCTTGCGGTCCTGCAATCATTCATAAAGAAAATAAGAAATATCCAAAGAAACTTTCTTTGGCATGGACACAACCCAAACAAAAAATGGGCCCTAGTGAGCTGTGACAAAGTCTGCAAGCCCAAATCTTTTGGTGTTCTGGGCCTTCGGGACGTTGGGAAATTAAATAGTACCATGGGAGTAATAATTTGGTGGAGATGGCTCAAAACACTCGCAGAGATCTGGGCAAAACTCTGGAAATGCAAATATGCCCCAAATATGCACCAAAGTCAACTTATAAGAATGCATGAGAAAATTCAGGGCTCCAACATCTGGAATGTGGCCTGGAAAAATTGACCACTCATACAGGAACATGCCTTCTGAGAAGTTTGCAATGGCCATAATTTCCTATTTTGGACGGATTCCTGGCAACAAATGCCACCTCTTCAATTGGAATAAAATCTACAATCCTACAAAATGTGCATTCAATATCTTGTCACTCTCAAAGTAGTAGACTTGTGGACAGATACCCCCAGTAGCTCTCCCTGGTGAAGATGGACATCTACCCATCAGGACCTCCAAGTGGCAACGAACTGTGACCTGAAGCACCAGAAATAAACCACAACCCAAAGGAGAATTTGGAAAATCACAAATCAAGACATTCTTAGATGGGGATACACACCTCATGGAAGATTTTCCCTCAAGGAGGGATACACTCTTCAGGAGAATTTCCACAATCTTCAAAAAGATAGCATCTGGACAACAATATGGAAATCAAAACTCTGGACTAAAATCTCCACTTTCCTTTGGCTCCTTCTCCAGAATAAGATCTTAACCTGGGACAATCCTCAAAAACATGGCTTCATTGGCTCCTTGATTTTCCATATCTGTCATCTCCAGGCTGAAACCATGGAGCACCTCCTCAACAACTGTCCACTCAGTGAAAACATCTAGAACCAAGCCACTCAATTCATTAGAAGAACCAAACGAGTTAAAAACAACATCATAATCACCATCAAAGATTGGGGCTCTGGCTCCTTCAAAATACCTAAACTGAACAGAACCTGACAACTCTTACTAGGATTTATAGTCTGGAAACTATGGAAAGAGAGGAACAAATGAATATTTCACTCCTAGCCCTCTCCTCCCACCCTCCTCTGTAACACAATCCTCCTGCATCTCCAGGAAACTCTTCAACTACAATTATGGACCAAGGAAGACTTCCCCACCGACCTAGGTGAGCTCTCCCTCCTCAACTCTTGGGGATTATCGCTTTCTCACTCCACCCCCTCTCAGTAACCCCCCCATATTCAAAAGCCTTCAGTCCCTATAAGTGGTTCACCCCACCACAAGGATTTCATAAGGTCAACTTTGATGGCACATCTAAAGGCAATCCAGGACACTCAAGCTATGGAGCGGTCATAAGAAACAACTTGGGAAAATACAAAGCCTCATTGCAGAAAACCTTAGATACGATACCAACAACTCAGTAAAAATATGGGGTCTCATCAACAAAGTGAAAATGGCTCTAGATCAAAACCTCACTTGTCTGATCATTGAAGGAGACTCCAAAATCATAATAGACCTGGCTACAAAAATCCAGAATGGCAAAGATCCAGAGAAAATCACTCCGAGTTGGTGCCTCCTTGGCTCTCTTTACAGCTTCCAGGGTCTTCTTATACCCTCCCTAACTCTCTCCCCCTCACACATTCGGTGAAGTGAAAACAAAGTGGTGGATAGACTGGCCAATGAAACAGTTGACTCTATGCAGCAGATCATTCTCCACGATTCCAAGTAGGCCCAAAGCTCACCCCTCTGGGTCTAATGCAAGGAGTTTTCCCAGCTAGATGGCACTCATCAGGACGGGATGTCACCTCTATCCACCTAGAAATTATTCCAAGTCAGAAATGATCAGAAGCTCAAGAGAGAGCGCAAAAGTTCTTCATTCGATAGATGATTTTGGGAACTCAACAATTGGGAGTCAGCAGCACGGTGGTTGCTTCTCCCAAAGATGCGAAGTCACGAAAATCAAGAAAGGATATGGATCGTTGGTGCTCAAGAATATCTGGACCATCGATCTAGTCACATTGATTCGACTCGAGAAGATCTCGGGAGCACGACTATCGGGAGTTCAAAGCAGGGAGGAAGCTGTCAACCCAAGTCGCGAAGTCACGATATGCGAAATCGTGAAATGTGCGAGAGGATCTGGACCGTTGATCCCACGGAGATCTGGACCATTGATCTAACATGAGAATATTTTGAGAACTCGGTTATCTGGTGTCTGAAGCTGGGTGGAGATGCCTGCCCAAGTCATGAAGTCACGAAACACGAAATTGTGAAATGCACGAGAAGATTGGGACCGTTGATCTTGAGGAAATATGGACCGTTGATCTGTCGTGAGAAGATTTCGGTAACTCGACAATCGGGCATCCGAAGAATGGAGGAAGCATCCAACCCAAGTTGTGAAGTCACGAAATGCAAAATCGTGAAAGGTACAAAAGGATATTGACCGTTGATCCTAAGGAAATTTGGATTGTTGATCTATCGCAAGAAGATTTTGGGAACCTAACAATTGGGCATTAGAAGAATGGAGGGTGTTGGTGCTCAAGCTGAGAAGTTGTGGAATGTGCGAGAGGATATGGACTATTTATCCAAGGAAATCTAGACCGTTAATCTGATACGAAGGTCTCGGGAATTTGTACTCTGGGAAAACCAGGAAGATAAATGTAATCAATCCTACCTTAAGCTGCGGGCATCTTTATGTATGCAGATAGGCTGCAGATATTTTTTGTAAGATTTCATTTGGAATTAATATAAGGAACCACTTTTATTTAAAAAAATTATATATTTTTATAGTTTCTTAAAGAGTTGTTGTTGTTTTTCCATACATTATTTATCATTGGTGTATAATACTTTGTCTTGTTTGTAGAAAAATCGCTTGCATACTATGGCCATAACCTTCTCCATTGGTGACTAATGTGGTTTTTCAATCTATAGAAATATTTTTATTTTGGTCAACGCATCTCCCAAAGACAAGGGGAAAATAAAATAGGGCATTTTCTCCAAGAAACAAAACACATGAATCCTCCATACTCTTGAAGGTACAAAAGTATTGGTTCCATATCTATTTTTTCTCGATTTGAAGCTCGACTATATAAATGCCTTGAACTATCCTTGTTTACCTCATGTGATTGCAAAGTTGGGTTAATTTCTAGGTCTATAAACTTTAACTCTTCGACTCTTAAACCCTAAGCTTATAGTTTGGGTTTATTTACTCCTGAACAACCAGGTTATATTCCTACTATTAAAATTTTCTATAGCATGCTATGTCATATGCCAGTCACATGTATGTACATATTTGTTTCTAGTTCTCTTGTTTAATATATATATATATATATATATATATTAAACAAGAGAGAGACGTTCTTACTCTTGTTACGCCGAAAGGCGTACACCTATTGACAATGGGCACAATTAATGATCTTTTAACCTTATTTAACCTTAAACCCTAATCTGATGGCTATGCTTTGAAGATGCTAGCATATTCTTAGTCGTCCTCCAAAATTAATGGATCAGATTTATTGTTCATAACTTTCTTGCATTTATCAAGGCATCTGTTAACATGTTTACTTTTTAACATTTACCTAATCACATTAAAAAATTACTGTAAGGATATGTAATTTCCACGTTTAAATGATTAAGTAGGATTAAACCGTGGCATCAAAATAAATGCCCACGTTCTGCTTCTGAACCGGCCGTCTGATGCCCACTCGTTCCATTTATCAACCTAATGCAGCCAAACATTTCATATTACCATAGATGTTTTATATTGGGGGCACGCGTTCTCAGTTGATATCTTTTGGCATTCTCAGCCGCGAGTTAGCGGCTGTGCTAGTAATTAAAATGATCATAGGAACAATATTTCCCTAATAGTGTTTTGTTTATTCATAATGTGTACATAGGGTTTATTCTCTATGTAAGTAATAGAGGTTTTGTTTATTACCTTTGCACTCAATAAATATAATAAATATATTGATTTTGTTTATCTTTACTTACTCAAGAGTTATGGATTGGAAATAATGGAGTACCATTAAGTTTTTTGTTATGGGTTTCTTTTATTGTTTATCCATAGCTTCAAAGAATACAAAGACCTCTGTCAATTGTTTGTTTATTTACAAAGAATTGTTAAAGAATATATATATAGAGAGAGAGATTCTAGAAGTAAATATCATACTCAAACACTCTATAGAAATTAAACATACAATATAAATTCTATTTGCAAGTAAAGAAAAGGATAGAGATGTTAATAAATCCTTGTCTTCTAATATTATATCTGAGAATGCTCAAATCTAGTATCTTTATGTTTTTGTTCTTATTTCTAGTTTCATCATTCTATAGAAATAAATAATGACACTAAAAATATTGTTGAAAAATGATCATTAAGGTATTAATTAAAATCCAAAATCTTTCTTAAGGAATTTATGTTAAGAATATTATTCTAGTTACTTGAGAAGAAATGTAACTTGAGAATAAGTATTTATGATTGTAACTATTAGCAAGACTATTCTATCTATTTGAAAAGGAATGTCTATAATCATTTATGGTTGTACTATCATCAATTAGTAATAATAAGAGACAAAAAATAGTAAAACATATCTGAGCCCAAAAGAGATATTATGGACAAACTAAGGAGAGAATCTATCTCCTCCCAACGAGAGACCAAAGCAGCCCAAATTATTTGTTCCTATCACCCCCGAGCCTAATTCTTTATTCCATAGGAACTGAAGATGTCAATAAACTTCTCCAGGTAAGTTTCATAACTTGACTCTTTCTCATAACCATCAACTTCAAATCCTACACAACTATTGAACAACATCCTTCTTACACCATACTTGTCTTTCCTCCTATTTAACCAAGAAGAGAAAAGATTTCCTAGGTCTTCTTTTTCAGGTTAGCCTCCTACCTAACTGTGGGGAGTCTTGGCCTAACTTTTTTCTATCTTGTTCCATCACCTCCCACATTATTGGCAGTAGTTTTACACTTTTCCTCATCGACAACATTTACCCTCTTGGTTTTTATCCTTTTTTTCACTTTTCCCATGGAATAAAGAATTACTCTTTTTATAATTAGATTCTATCATCAATTTGTCTCTAGTAAAATAAAATAAATATAATTAAAATGATAATTAGAAATATTTCTCATCATCGAATGTTTATGATGAAATAATGTTAAGTTGAGTCTTTCTCAACATAATAATTTGAATTTACACTTATTCAAAATTATTTAAATATTTTAAAATGGAGGGATATTACATCCTTTCCCCATTGAGATTAACACTATCCTCGATGTTCCATATGAACATTTTAGTTCTGGAACATAAATGGATAATCTTTCCTCGTAGCTTCCTCCATTTCGAAAGGGGCCTCCTCGGGACTAAAGTTCCTCCATTGCACTTTAACTTGGGCGATGGCTCTTTCTGCAATATAGTTTCCTTCATGTCAATAATGTGTAGTGGTTCCACTTATAAATCACCTTATGGTTCCACCTGGATCAGATTCAAATTAACAATATAAGATATACCATGCATGTATTTCTTTAACAATGAAACATGAAATATATTGTGTACTTTCAGATTGGTTGGTAGTAAAATATGGTAGGCTATTGTTCCTACTTTGTAAAGCACCTCAAAAGGCTCACAATATCATGGTGACAACTTAGAACTTTTCCCAAGTTTGAATGAATTGTTTCTTGGTTTTTACTTTTAAGTAAACATGATCTCCAACATTAAATTTTGTATGTTTCCTTTTTAAATCTACATAACTCTTCTGCATTTCCTGTACATTTTTTAAGTTTTATTTTTTCTCTCTAAACTCTCCTTTCCATTTTCTTTAACATGTCTGGTCCTAAAATAATTTTGTCAATGGGATTGTCCCAACTCACAGGTGTTCAACACCTTATTCCATATAAAAATTCAAACGGAATCATCTTTAAAGATGATTGATAACCATTATTGTATGCAAATTTAGATAGATGAAGATAATACTACCATTTTGTTGGGAAGTCCATAACTTACATTCACAACATATCCTCAATAATGCGGTTAGTCATTTCGGTTTGATCATCAATCTAAGGATGATAAGAAGTACTAAAACATAGTTGTGTATCCAAATCAGTGAACAAGGTCTTCCAGAAGTTGAAAGTGAACTTTGTGTCTCTGTAAGAAATGATTTTTTTAGGTATACCATGCATCCTGAAGAAATGGGCTTAAAGAACCCATCAAATGCATTTTATTCATTTGCAGGCATGAGCGCCCAAGCGTAGCATAGAAAAATCTCGTTTATTGCTACCAATCAAGTGAGAAGACGAAGATATGTTGTCAACGGCTAAGATCCATCTATAGAGAAGATCGACGATCGGTGGGTGATCACAGTTAGCAGAGTTGCACCAGGATTAGTGCAATGGATAGCTCTTATATATCACCAACAAGATCTTAGTCATCCATCCAAGAGGGACATGTGGTGTGTGATTAGGATCTTCTCGTTTTCGCCCATCGCGACTTTGAAACACTTTTCTTTGCAGCTGGGATCCCCGAGACGCAAAGTGCCAAAAGCATCTAAGACCCGGGCCCACAATCTCACCGAAAGTGATCTCAGCCGTCCATCCTGCATGGACACGTGGTGCAAGAATAGGCTCTTTTCCTTTTCATGCATCGTGACTTCGAAGCACAAGGAGTAGCTCCCTCCCATCTGCGAGACACGAAGTGCCGAAGGCGTCTGGGACTAGGGCCCATAGTATCGCCAAATGAGTTCAGGACCATCATATCAGAGAGGGATGTGTGGCGCCCAATTAGGCCATATCAACATTTCGCCCATCGTGACTTTGAAGAGCAAGGATTAGCTCCTTCCTATCCACAAACCCCAAAACGTTGAAAGTGCCTTTGAGGATAAGCACAGGGTCACAGCCCGTGAACACTTGGGGAAATAGAAAGAGTTGTGCAAGAGGGGCCAAAAGAATTCATTTTAGTCACAGAAGGGATCGTCGTGATCTCTAGGTGCCAATCCGATTCTGTCTCAATCCTAGTTCCTGCTAGGAGTAAATGAAGGTGGGAGGAGGTGGTTGAAACCTCTCCTCATTCATTAAGTGTAAGGTATGGAGGATCTGGCAAGCAGTTTGCCCAAGACAATCCTGCGTGCCAATTTTTTCCAAAGAAGCCATGCTAAGTCCTACACTAGCCAGAGAAGTCTGCACACACTAACTCAGCACTTAATGGATCAGCTACCCCCCTTACAAGAGTTGTGCACAGTTAAGGTGGCATCTGATGAAGGATATCCTTCCAAGTTTGAATGAAGGGACGCCACACCTTGGAGGTCCGAGCATGCCTCTTTTAGGAAAAAAATTCTGAGTATATGTACTCAGTTTTTGTATTTTTGAAAGGACTGATGGTTGAGAAGAGGCTCCCGATTCTAAATTTTTGATGAATCACTGGTTTTTCTGGTTATGTATTGGATTTTGAGACTTCTTGCCTTATGAATGTCAGCTTATTTCCACCTCTCTATGTACACTGTGTTAGAACAACTCGAAATTGGAGGATCCAGTCGAGTTACGCTGTTATAGGATGATGTATGTTGGATCATTGTAATAGTTGTATTGTTTCTAATCAATTCTTGTATTTTCTCAACGCTGAATGATTTGGAATTGGAAGATCCATTCAAGTCACCCTTCAGTTCCTCGAAACTCTGAATCGAGAGGATCTTGTATTCTGAGTTTTTCCTCTTTAAGTTGTTGAAAAGCCTGATGCCCAAAGTAGTTTTGCTCACTCATCTCACTAAGTCTTCCATCTACTCATTTTATAATTAACTCACTAACTGAAGTTAGATCAAGACCTCCTTTGTTTTTCTACATACCAAGCCCGGTTTCCTGAGTTTGAGCGATATATTATTGAGTCTCTATCCATTCGATCACCCCAATAAAAGCAAAATCATGACATAAACTGATGGGCATCGAGCTCTTCTCCTGCTGCAATCTAGGAGTGACTTCCAATGCCAACATTTTTGGCACCACTGCCGGGGACGAAGTTGAAAATTTTCCCCGAGATTGAACAACATTGAGCCTCTGATTTTAAAGGTGCATCAGGTATCAGAGCCTTTGAAGATTGCTACTGTGCACTTGGCGACTCCACTGTGGCAAACCTGTTGTGTTAATTGTGGCTTTCAGAGGTAGACACATGTAGTCCCATCCATAGCTGCCTCTAGCTACACCTAAAATTGATTCGGAGGTAGTTCTTAGAAAAGGAAAGGCCTCTGAAGGAGAAGTTTCCATCGTCGAACAAGGTAATCTTCCATATCCTTCTGTAGGAACTCCATTTTATCCTCAGTTTCTTAACAGACCTTATTCTAAAGTTTCCCGCTTCCTGAATTTCGAGAGTGTTCCTGCTGAGTTTTCCCCTCCTGGTCTGGGATTGGAGGGAGAAATCCTTGTCACTCCCCCCTCCCCTAAAGTTGTACCTTTGCGTAGACCTAGGACCATAGAAGATTTCCCCACTCCTAGCTTTACTACTGCTCCTCTTGTTACTGTTGTCGCTTCTGCACAAAGAGAAGCATCTGCTGACTTAAGCCCGTTATCCTTCTCCCTAAATCCCCTATTGTTTCCCATTCCACTTAGAGGCTCATTCCAAGTGTCCCCTTTTCGAGCTCCTTCTCCTCCAAGTTCTCATCCACCTAATATTCCCATGGCAGGAGCAAATCCCCCCATGACCAGAATGGAGGCTATAATAGCTGCTAGGTATGCTCCACTTGTGTTACCTCATCCTCTCAATGCCCTTCCAGCAGATGGTTACCTCAAGCAGCTGCCTAAGTTAACAGGCGAGGGGTATATAACTACAGAAGAAAACCTTGAATCCTTCTACAGTTTTATAGACGATCATGTTATCATGCATGCAGATGTATGGATGAGGATTTTCATCCATAGTCTTGAAGGCAAGGCTAGAAAATGGTTTAGGGCCCTGCCTCCTGGATCTATTGATGGGATTGAGGCTTTGGATAGTGCCTTTTTGAGACAATGGGGAGACAAAAAGGACTTCATGTATTACATGATTGAGTTTGGGTCTTTGAAGAGAATGGGAGAAGAGTTTGTCTCTGACTTCTCTAAGAGATTTAATAAAATGTACAATAATATCCCCACCGAGATAAATCCCTCTGAAGCCTCTACCAAGATAACTTATGCCAGCGCTTTTGATCCTGATTTATGCCTCCTACTGAGGGAAAGGAGAGCCACCACTCTGACTCACATGCAGGACGCAGTCGTGGAAGTAGAGTCCAACATATTGGTTGTTGACCAACTCAGGAATAAGGTTGACAGAGATGTATCCAGGAGAAGAATAGAGGCCTCCTCATCTCATTCCTCTCCCCTTCCCCTTCAAACGGATGAGGTAGCTAAAGTATTGAAATCTCTTTTGGCTAGGATGGAGAAGTGGGAGTTAGAGGGGAATCCCATGTACATGAACCCCCAAAATACTGATAACAGAGGTTTCTGGAGGCCCGATAACAATATGCACAGACTTTGCCAAAGGAGCAAAGAATCAAAGACAGGGATGATCAGAGGATTCATACCCCTCACCATAATAGCCTAGTTGTTCATGAGGGAGGAGAGGAGGTGGATGAACTCGACCCTGAGATCCACTGCATTGAGGACACTTCCCCTTTTCCTCATTTGACAAAATATGGATATGAAGAATCCCTTATCAACACCCAAATCAATGAGTTGAGTAAAGGGGAAAAGGCCAACAACACTCCTAACAGATACAATCTCAGGTCAAAAAAGAAAGAAGGGAATTTTGATAGCCAGGATCAATCCCTCATAGCAAAAAGGCCTAATAAATCTGCAACAACCACTACTAAAGAAAAGAAAAATCACAATGCTTTGCCAGCAGCCAAGGAGCCTATCTCCGAGGTAAGGTAAGCTCCTAAGTCTCTCTCCTCCTTTAGTTTTGAGCATGAGATTCAGAAGATTAGAATTCATGTACCCCTATCCGAACTAGTTAAAAATGAAGATTTCAAAAAGTCCCTCTCCAAGATGCTACAATCTGAGCCCCTTCAGCCTTCCACAGACTCAAAAAATCTCTAAGACAAAAGGCTAGCAGTTATCCTAGGTCCCATGGTAGAATATAGAGATGATTCATCCCCTCCTTTCTACATATCCCTGAACATACATGACAAAGTGTTGCATAACTGCCTCATGGATTCAGGGGCTTCCCATAACCTTATGCCCAAAATAGTAATGGAAGAATTGGGACTGGAGGTGACAAAGACTTATCATGATTTGTACTCTTTCGACTCAAGGAAGGTGCAATGCCTTGGAGTCATCAAAGACTTGGCGGTCTCTCTGTTTGAGCTGTCAATGAAGAGTCTGGTCATGGACATTGTAGCAGCCGACATTCCTCCCAAGTTCAGCATGTTGTTGTCAAGATCTTGGATTAAAAATCTTGGAGGAACATTACAGATGGATCCCACATATGCTACTATTCCATTTTTTGGAGGGGAACACAAGAGGCTGTATAGAGAAGCCCAACTAGCCTACATTGTTAGCTATGAGGAAAACCCTACCAATCACCCTATCTTTGCGCTAGACATTGATTTGGGATCTAGTTTGTTATAGCTCACTGATGCTCCTGAACCCCCTTTCCAAATCAGAAAGCAACCCTTATTTGATTGCGGGACACCTCCTCCAAACACCTCTGTTTGGAAAATGTTTTTTGATGGAGCTTCTTCTAGCGAAGGCACTGGTGCTGGAGTGGTATTTGTGTCACCTTGTCAGGAAACCATATCCTTGTCATACAAGCTTGAATTCGAAGCAACTAATAATGTGGAAAAATATGAAACTCTTGTTCTAGGTTTAAGGGCTGCAAAATAAATGGGGATTGAGGAAGTAGCAGTGTTCAGAGATGCTGAGTTGATTACCCAGCAAGTCAAAAATGCTTACCAAACTAGTCATCCTCGGCTCAGAGCTTACAGAGAGAAGGTACGGGACCTGATTGAAAAATTATTCTCAGCCTTCAACATCTCTTTTATTCCAAGGGAGGAAAATGCTTTGGCCGATTCTTTAGCTGTTTCAGCTAGCCACTTAAAGATCCCTCTGTTGTCTATGGTCAAATATGATGTTGAGATAAAATATAGTACCTTTGTATCGGTCAATGTCAAGCATTGGAAGGTATTTGAAGATGATCATAAAATCGAAAAATTTCTCCAATATGTTGATGAATTTTTCTGTGTTTCACATTGATCAGGATCTTGACCTTGAAGGTGACCCTTACCCTAAGGTATTTTTAAATGAAATTGCTAATCACCAGATTATTCAGCTACCTAGCAATCACATTCCGAGGGGACTAGTCCCTTTAGAAATATGGTTCGATGGGAATGATGTGGCAGTAAAGGGTAGGGTTTCATATGAAGATGATGACACAATTGAGTGCAACATTTCACACAGTAGGATCCTAAGTTTGTCAAGTTGTCGAGTAGTTTGACCAAAGAATAGAGGGTTGAATATACCGATCTATTAAGAGAGTTTGCTTATGTGTTTTCATAGACCTATGAAGACCTCAATACATATGACACATCCATCATTGAACACAAGATCCCTCTGAAGGAGGGAGCTAGGCCATTTAGGCAGAAGATAAGATAGATAAATCCCATGTTGTTGCCTGTCATGGAGAAAGAAGTGAAGAAGTTGTTAGATGCCCAAATCATTATCCCCTTGAGATATTCTGAATGGGTGGTCAATTTGGTCCCAGTAAGGAAGAAAAGTGGTGAAATCAGGCTTTGCGTCGACTTTAGGAATCTGAATAGAAGCTCAAGAAAGGACAATTACCCCCTACCTAATATGGAACACATACTGTAGAGGGTGACTGGTGCATCCAGGATATCCGTGATTGATGGATTTTCTGGCTATAATCAGATATCGTTCATTCCTGAAGATAGGGAAAAGATATCCTTCACCACTCCTTGGGGGACATTCATGTATGCCAAAATGCCATTTGGACTTATGAATGCGGGAGCAACATTTCAGCGAGCCATGGACATAGCCTTCATCGGGGAAAAAGACCAGTTTGTGGTGATCTATCTGGATGACATCACAGTCTTCTCTAGGTCTGATAAAGAACACTGCTATCACTTAAGGAAAGTTTTCTCGAAATGTCGGAGGTTTGGTCTTTCCCTAAATCCTAAGAAGTCTGTGTTTTCTATGATGGAGGGAAATTTGTTAGGCCATATAGTATCAGCAAAAGGAGTGAGAATTGATCCCAACAGAGTAGAGGCAATTCAGACTCTGTCACTTCCCCGGTCTAGAAAGGAAGTTCAAGCCTTTTTAGGGAAGATTAACTTTCTGAGGAAGTTCATTTCAAATTTTGTTGAGCTGGTGAAACACACCAGAACCATGCTCAGAAAGGGAAATGAAGTAAAATGGACTGTTGAACCCAAGGAATCTTTTGTCCAAATAAAAAGGGCATTCACCGAGGCACCTATGTTGATCAGTCCCGACTATTCCAAAGACTTCCTAGTTTTTTCTTTCGCTTCTTTTGATACAATAGCAACTGTCTTATTGCAGAAAAATGAGGAAGGGCAAGATAAATCCATTTCCTTCTTCAGTAAAGCATTAAGAGATGCAGAAATTAGGTACGAAATCATGGAGAAGAAATCCTATTCCTTGGTGAAAGCTCTCAAATATTTTAGAGTCTATGTATTGCGCTCAAAAGTGACTGCATACGTTCCTTCATCCTTTGTGAAGGACATCGTTATACAGCCTGATATAGATGGGAGAAGAGGTAAATGGATTGCCAAAATATTGGAGTTTGATCTAGATATTAAGCCCACCAAGTTGGTTAAGGGGAATGGTTTAGCCAAGCTGTTGGCTGAATCCAATTGCAAAGCCTTGGGGATCAACTTCATCAATGCTTTCTCAGGAACTCAGAAAGCTGATTCACCCAGCCAAAGTTCTCGGGACGACTTGCCACTAAAAGAATGTGCCTGGTATCAAGACATCTTATACTTTATGTAGGAGTTGAGGCCCCCTAATGGAATAAGTAAAAGTAAGGAAAGGTATCTAAAACTCAAGGTGGTCAAATATTGCCTCATTGGCCAAGTCTCATATTGGAGAGACCCTCTAGGGGTGTTGTTGAAGTGTTTGAACTCACAAGAATCCCAGAAGGTTATATTTGAATTCCATAATGTCCTTTATGGAGGACATTATTTTTGGAATACCACAGCTCACAAAATCCTCAGAGTTGGGTACTACTGGCCCACCTTATTCACCGATTTCTGCAGAGAAGTTAGAGCTTGAATTAGATGCCAAAAGTTCTCAGGAAAGCAACAGCTTAGACCACTGCCACTAAAGCCTATAGTGGCTTCAACACCTTTTCAACAGTGGGGGCTGGACTTCATCGGGGAAATACATCCCCCCTCAAGTGGCCAACACAGATGGCTCCTGAATGCAACAGATTATTTCACCAAGTGGATAGAAGATGCCCCCACCAGAAGTGCATCACATAAAGTAATTATTAGCTTTTTGGAGGATATCATAGCCAGATTTGGCTGTCCCAGCAGGATTGTCACCGATAATGCTGCTTCATTCAAATTTGATCCTCTGATTAAGTTCTGTGAGTAGTTCCAAATCTCGCTAATTCACTCCACCCCCTATTATCCTCAAGGAAATGGACTGGAGAAATATTCCAATAAAATCCTAATCAAGCTCATTAAAATATTATTGGAAGACAATAAGAGGGCTTGGGATTCAAAGCTCAAATTTTCTATATGGGCCGATCAAGTGACAATGAAGAAGTCCTTGGGCACCTCACCTTTTCAGCTGGTTTACGGAATAGAGGCGGTTTTTCCCACTCAGCTCGCCTTACCTGTAGCGAAGTTCTTTCAAGATTATGAAGGAGAGATAGATCATATGGTTAGAAGGATTCATCATATAGTGGAATTACAACAGATCAGGGAACAGGTGATGGATGCAGCTCATATTCATCAACAGAAGGTCAAACAGGCCTTTGAAAGGAAGGTCAAGAAGAAGGAGTTTGAGATCGGGGATTTGGTGCTTAAGTGGGATGCGCCCAGATAGGATAAGGGAAAACACAACAAGTTTGATGCCCTATGGATTGGTCCCTTCAAAATCTCAGAGGTTTTCTCAAATAACACATACAAGTTGCAGGATTTGAAGGGTGAAGAGGTTTTCAACAACCCAGTAAATGGGCATTTTCTAAAAAAATGTTTTGTTTAAGCCTTAGATGGCTCCTTTGTTTGTAAATATTGTCCTCTTGGTTCTTTGTTTATTTTTATTTTTCGGCTTAGTAAATGACTCCATAGCCCGATACCAAAGCACTGAAGCTGCAAAATGAGTTCTAGAACATCGCAGGGACGACTCTATCCCCCATTGAGCCTAATGTTAGCATAAATTCATGTTAGCGCAAATTCTTGCAAGGGGGCATTTTCTCTCCAAGATTCGACCCCATGGTGTAAACATGAAGAAATGGGGCTTAAAGAACCCATCAAATGCATTTTATTCATTTGTAGGCATGAGCGCCCAAGCGTAGCACAAAAAAATCTCGTTTCTGGCTACCAATCAAGTGAGAAGGCGAAGTTATGTTGTCAACAACCAAGATCCATCTATAGAGAAGATCGATGATCGGCGGGTAATCACGGTTAGCAGAGTTGCGCCAGGATTACCGTAATGGATAGCTCTTATATATCACCAACAAGATCTCAGCCATCCATCCAAGAGGGACATGTGGTGTGCAATTAGGATCTTCGCCTTTTCTCCTATTGCGACTTTGAAGCACTTTTCTTTGCAGCTGGGATCCCTGAGACATGAAATGATGAAAGCATCCAGGACCTGGTCCCGCAATCTCACCAAAAGTGATCTCAGTCGTCCATCCCATAGGGACACGTGGTGCGCGATTAGGGTCTTTTCCTTTTTGCACATCAGGACTTCGAATCACAAGGAGTATCTCTCTCCCATCCGTGAGACACAAAGTGTCGAAGGTGTACGAGACGGGGGCTCGTAGTATCGTCGAATGAGTTCAGGACCGTCAAATTAGGCCATCTCGACATTTCGCCCATCGAGACTTTGAAGAGAAAGGATCAACTCCTTCCTATCCATGAACCCTGAAACATTGAAAGTTCCTTTGAGAATAAGCGCAGGGTCACAGCCCGTGATCACTTGGGGAAATAGGAAGAGCTATGCAAGAGGAGCCAAAAGCATTGAGTTTAGTCACAGAAAGGATCGTCACGATCTCCAAGTGACAATCCGATTCGGTCTCAATTCTGGTTCCTGCTTGGAGTAAATGAAGGTGGGAGGAGGTGGTTGAAACCTCTCCTCATTCATTAAGTGTAAGGTATGAAGGATCTGGAAAGAAGTCTTCCCAAGACGGTCCTGTGTGCCGATTTTTTCCAAAGAAGCCATGATGATTCCTTGACTAGCCAGAGAAGTCTGCACACGCTAACTCGACACTTAATGGCTCAGCTACCCCCCTTGCAAGATCCATGCACAATTAAGGTGGCGTCTGACAAAGGATATCCGTCTGAGTTTGACTGAAGGGACGCCACTCCTTGGAGGTCCGAGCACGCCTCTGTTAGGCAAATTTTTATGAGTATTTGTACTCAGTTTTTGTATTTTTGAAAGGATCGATGGTTGAGCAGACACTCTCGATTGTAAAGTTTTGATGAAGCACTGGTTTTTCTAGTTATGTATTGGCTTTTGAGACTTCTTGCCTTATGAATTTCATCTTCTTTCCACCTCTCTGTGTACACTGTGTTAGAACAACTCGAAATTGGAGGATCCAGTCGAGTTACGTTGTTATAGGATGATGTATGTTGGATCACTGTAATAGTTGTATTGTTTCTAATCAGTTCTTGTATTTTCTCACTGCTGAATGATTTGGAATTGGAAGATCCAGTCAAGTCACCCTTCAATTCCCTGAAACTCTGAACCAAGAGGATATTGTATTCTGATTTTTTCCTCTTCAAGCTGCTGAAAGGCTTGATGCCCAAAGCAGTTTTGCTCACTCATCTCATTAATTCTTCCATCTTCTCATTTTATAATCGACTCACTAAATGAAGTTAGATAAAGACCTCCTTTGTTTTTATACATACCAAGCCTAGTTTCCTGAGTTTTAGAAATATCTTCTTGAGTCTCTATCCATCCGATCACCCCATTAAAAGAAAAATCGTGACATAAACTGATGGGCGTCAGGCTTTGCTCCTGTTGCATTCCAGGAGTGACTTCCAACTCCAACACAACCATTATGGAATCATTAGGTTTCTTTGTTACAGGTAATCCAATGATGAAATCCATACTAATTACTTCCCATTTCCATTATGGAATGGGTATAGGTTGTAATTATCCAACCAGGTGATGGTGCTTAGAATTAACTTGCTGGCACTCTAGACACCTAGCAAGGTATTTGACTACTTCTATTTTAATTCCTGGAAAAAAATATCCCTTCTTTAAAGTTGTTATTTTCTTTTGATAACCAGGATGACCTAAATAAGTTTTCTTGTAATACCCATGTTTTCCCAAGCTTATAAATATAACTATATCCTGCTAAAATACTATGGGAAGATAGATTATGTGTGGATGTTGGAATTGATGAACCTTTTGTTATAGAAGGTAATGTATATATTTTTGTTACTAAATTAAATGGAATTTGTTTCATAATTGTTGAAGGGGTTGCCAAGGTATATCATGATGCATGAGAGAGATGGTGAGGGGAACCAACAATGGTTGAGATGACCCTTACCAGACTAGTACTCTGCTGGATTTAAATTTTCCAGACCTAGAATAGAACTTTGACCCCATAGAATTTAATTAACAGTCAAGGTGGTAGTTGGGAAGTATTCCTCAAGATTCAGTAAGGATATGAGAAGAGTACACATATGGAAACTTCCTAAAATGACCCATGAAATTGGGAATTGGACTCGTGAAATATTGTTGAGGAAGGAAATAAAAGGAAGGAAAACCATGGGCAAAGAGAGAGGATGTAGAGGAACGGGTATGGTTACCATTGTTGAAGAGGGAGAGCATGTGCATCTCTCTGGTTCTGAAAATAATAGAAAAATGAAATTTTTTCTAGGTACAATAATTATTGGGCATCATTTCCTAACCAAGTTGATAAACGATGCTGCAAAGAATATGAGTGACTGAGGAATCACTCATTGAATACCCCCTTTCTTCATGGAGATAAAATTTATTTTCCAAGTTCAGGAGGGAGGAGGACAATAGCCTTTGTCCTTAGTTGTTATTGAACAAAAGGAAGAATCCCTCTTAGGGCATCATGATCTAGCTAGGTGGTGGTCAGTGGTAAATCCTTCCAAGAATTGTTGTGCCTATTGTTGGGTGGAAAAGGGCACTCCTTTCAGCAGTTTCAACACTTTTTGGGTTCTAGAAAAGTATATTTTGCCAAAATCCTCACAATGTTAATCTCAGAGATAATTATAGACTCTAGTTTAGAGCAATATAATTTCTTTTTCCTATTAAAAGCACCTTGAAAATATATGTGTGAATGTGAAATTGTTTCAGTTGAATCCCATTTGACTTATCTCCTTACGTATTGACTACATGTGTGTTAAAATAAGACTTATCAGTGAGAACATTAATGATGATTTAGCATTACAATCCATTTTTTGTTATAGTGGGGACAATCAAATAATTAGAACCTCTGCAGGAAAAAATCTGAAAGGAGAGATCAATTTTTTGCATATTAGTGTTCTATTTTATCTTGTCCTCAAGCCTTATTACACAAAACTTAGATGTATATGAGATTTGGGTTTGGACTTTAGGGAAACAACCAAAACATTTAAAAATGCAAAATTCATTATAAATAGCCATTAAAGATATAATTTTGGAATTAAACATGACATTTCCTACTCAAATTCAAAGTACAAAAACCCTTTAGATTTCATTTGGGCATAAATAAACAATTATGCTAAACATATGTTAAATTGCTACAAATTTGGGAAGAATCCCCATAATTGTGGTGGGATGTATGTTATAGCAAGATTTTCCTCACCCTATGCAATCTTGCATAGAAGGCCTTTTTCCATTCCCCCATGCAGACTTATCATCCTTGTTTGTAAAATCTAGAGCTAAAAATACATATTTTTCCACATGTACGCATCTTGCCTACTATACAACATGTGTATACATAGGCTACTCCACTACAGCCCACGTACATCAAGATTTCTGCCAAAAAATGAAAATTAAATGTCTGGTTTCCATGTCACGATATGAGATCTTTGATCCTTGGCCTTCCATATACTAGAAATGTTCTTACTTGGCCCTTCAGTTCCATTTGAAGGCTATAAACAAGCCAATTCCAAGCTATGGAAAAGAGGAGAAATAATTCAACTTTAAGAGCAAAGTTACTATGGAGAAATTATTTACTTCATATTGAACTTGCATCCCTTCGCCCTTTATGTCTGAACACAATGTTCATCCCCGAAGATCTTCTTTTATTGATTGAGAACCTCATTGTCTCTCTTCTATGAGCTTGCCTTTGGTGGAGGATTGAAGTGGTGGAGGTCCAGCATGGATGATTTTAGGGGCTAAATTTAGCTCATGGGCTAATTTTCCATGGTTTTTCCAAAACTGAGATTCGCTATTTTAAAAATGATTCGCCCAAATTCTATAGGATAAAATTATTTTACCTTAAAAATCGCCAAAATTTTATAAAAACTGTATAAAATCCTTATAAATTTGAATATATTTACAAAAATATCGCCAAACATTTATAGTTGGCATATGAAGGATTAGTAAGATTCGCCAAGGTTTCAACATTTTAAAACAAATTTCCATCCTTAAAATCATCCCTAAGGCCCAGTTGGAAGGAACTTAGTTTCTCGGTTCTGAACCATGCTGACACAGAAGTCTGTAATATTTTCACTTATGCTGATCATTTATTAATATAAATACTCCTTTCCCATCCAATTGATATATTGCAAATATATGAGTTATTATCCATGGGCGTATTTTTTATGTATATTAATGGATTATTCTATCTATTGTGCTAACCTTTTATTTTATCACCATATGCTTTCTTTGCTTCTTTGTTGAGAACTAGTTGCAGGTATAAAGCTTTGGGTCAAAGTGCTCAACGATGGACATCATCGAACATTTGGATGAGGTAGGCCTCTTTCTTATTTCTCTTTCATATTTGTTTATATAACATGTTTTTGGGATAGAGTTGATTTCTACAGTCATATCCGTCTGTTGTGATTTACCCTAGCCATAGAGAGCTTTTCCCTCGTAGCAGAATTGGTGACCATACTAGGGATTGATCTTCTTTCTAAGGGTTTGGAGTACTTTTTCTCCTTACATTGCTCTCATTCATTTTTGTTTCTTGCCGTATCATTGCTTGATAGTTTATGTTCACTCTGGTTATGAGTTTTTCAGTATTCTCCCTTGCATGGCCTTCTTTTTGAAACATATATGCACTTTTTGGCCTGACAGTCGCATATATGCGCAGGATGTCTCTCTGCAAGATGCATACATACTCTTTATTTTCCTAAAAAGGTGTGTACATCAGCTTTCCTTGCTTGTTTTCCAGGTCTGGTGGTTGTTGGGTGGAATTTGATGTTTGCAGAGTCTTGTTAGGTTTCTGTAGTGCATGTTGAGTGTCTCTGGGATGACAAAAAACCTGTCTGGAGTTGAATTTTTGGGCGGAGTCTTTATCATCACCTTTTCATTTTGATTGTCCTTGTACATTGGGTTGGGTGCTCTTCTCCTTGGTATTGTGCATGAGTTATCTCTTTCTATACACAGTAGAATTTATATATTAAGTTTCTTACCAGTCCATGCATTTTCATTTTTATTAGATTGAAAATACAAAAAAAATAGGCATTTTTCATTGCTTGGCATTTTTTGTCTTTTGAGTCCTTGTCATTAGCTTAGTGCATTTAGTGAAAGATTGCATTTTTCTTTCAAAATTGCAGAGTTGAAATTGAAAAATTGCATTTTTTTTCATAAGCATATAATTCATTGAAAGTTAAAGTTAAGACTTTGCATTATACTCATATTTACTTTTCTTGTAGAGTCATAACATCATGAGTTTCACTACCATACCTTCTTGAGTAATCATGGCCTCTAAAATTAACGCTATAATTTAAAATTTATTAGTCACGATTTTATTTTCTAGGGTGCACAAACTAGCTTAGGATTTAGCTCCTTGGAATAGGATTTTGTGAGTAAAATTCTCCAAGGCAATTAAATCAACATATGTGTTTGAGAAAAGAAGTGGAGAAATCCATTGTATAATTGGTAATATCAGGAGCCTCCTCTCACACTGGAGTTAATCACGAGGTCACATGAGGTTGGCTGAAGGGATATCTGCCAGATACCTTCTTAGCGTCAGAGATATTTATGGGGATCAATTCATATCTGGGGATCTTGCTAGTGCCTTTACCTTAGTGAGAGGCATTAATTTCAAGGTTTTGGGCTTTGCTACCTTGCCCGTACGGTGGAACTGAATTACAACTACTCGCATGTGCATCAATTATACATTGGTTTCTTAGTTGCTTGACTTAGGTCCCACATAGGTTACTTGCAGGGGTTATTCTGCAAGTACCCTAGGTTAGATAAGGGTCGGAGAACACACAACCTTTATGGAGGATTACCTCTCCGGGGGGATCTGATCGACTGGTTGTTAATCCCATGAGGTCCCTTATAACTGATTCTGATACCTCTGATATTTAGCAGGGAGTTTCAGGCCCCTCTTGGGAGAGACATACCTTCTTTAAGGAGGGAGGTCACTCAACCACTTTACCCTGTTTGTATGCATATTGGTCGTTTGAATTTTTGTGTGCTCTTTGATTACTAGTTGGCCTTAGGATATATTTTTTGTCTTTAGATTCTTAATTCATCATGGATTCAGACCAACATCCTCGCCAGTCCCGTCTCTTGTTACAGTTACCATCAGATTTCGAGTCTTTGCCTTTTAAAATGCGTAGAGTTATTAGGCATGGTACGCACACCTCCATTGTTCAGACTTGTGATTCTACAAGGATGAGTACATAATCTAATATTCATAACACTGGGATCCCTTCGACTCCCACACCCACTATAGTTAATGGAACCCCTTCAATTCCTGCAACCACAATGGTTGTAGTACTAGAGGCACATATCATTACTATGGCTCAACCTATAGTGAATGCTCAATCTCTTGCCTCGAACCATGTTGGGTCTCTTGTTCACTCACCAGGTTATAATGTTTAGTCCATCCCTATGGACTCTATTCCTTTCTCCTATGGTATGTAGAACTTTACTTCGCATTTTTTGAATGCCATCCCAGCTGCTGGCCCTCTTGCTAGCATTGGGCTTGGGAGCACTACACCTCCATACACTCCATTTTCATTTGGTGGTTCTCAAATACCTAAAACAACTCCTAACATAGGATGTATTCATACTTTTAATCTCGGGTCTAATCCTATTACTTCTGGGTGGAACAATCAACCTGGTGGACAAGCTTTGGCTCAAGTTCCATCCTATACCCCTACCTCCTCGATGTCAATTTCGACCAATATGTTTGGCATTACAAATCCAACTCTATCCTTATGATTCCCACTCGAAGGAGGTAATTTTAAAGATTTGGGCAACCCCCAACCCGGATCCAATCCGTCTGGGGGAATTTGTATAAACCCCAACAAAACATTTCGACTAGAATGATGCCCAACCAACCTTTTATGATTCATACTGGAAGAGGGCCTTATAATCCCAGATAGGGATATTTTTCTTACTAGAACCATGGATGGGTTGTAATTCCTTAAGCATAATCTTTCCCAGGATCTTGGGGCCAGATGTCGCAACCCCATCTCCCGTTTATGGCCATGCTTAATCTGTCAGACTTGTCTTATTTAATGAATGACCCTGTGAGGCATGATCCTACATGGCCCCCCTTCCCCACCAAGCTTCCTTTGGATCTACTAAATTTCAAAGGAAAGAATGGAGAGGATCTCGGTGATCATGTCACTACCTTTCACCATTGGTGCTCATCGAATTCCCTTAATGACGATTCTATTCGATTAAGATTATTTCAATGCACCCTCATCAGAGTTGCTGAAAAATGGTATATTGTGCTACCTACGGGGGCATATGGGACCTTTAGTTAGTTGGTGGTGGTATTATTTAACCACTTCCAATCTCCCATCTGTTACGATGATGGCCTATAACTTCTGTCGACTTTATGCGAGGACACCGTCACTCATATCTCGGATCATATTCAGGAGTGGCGTAAACATAAGAGGTTGATTAAGACTCCTATACCCTAGACCTTTACTTTAGAATGGTTCCTTAAGTATTTTCACCCTCCTACATCGAAGGATGTTCAAAAGTAGGGGTTACCACTGAGGAAGAAGCGATCTTTAAATCCCAACAATTAGATCTCATATATTCTCAGTCTGGGATGTTATATCACATTCTTCGAGATGCACCGCAGTCAAATTACAACTCTAGACAAAAGCCTGGACCTCATGCCGATGGAATTGTAGGTACCACCAATGTAAATTCCTTAGACTTAGTGACAATCCATTTGAAAGAGTTTTCTTTAACTAGTCTGCAGGAGGGACAACTTTGTCTCTGTCTTCCAACCCCACTTAGTTGGTGGATGCACATTCTGTGCAATCGTCAGCCAACCCAAATGGTAACCAACAACCAGACAGGAATAAGAAGATAGGGCGTAATAATCATAAGGGTGGGAAAAATGGTAGTAAACCCAAGGGAAGTGATAATAATGAGAAGACAAATAATAATTTTGGAGAGGGAAAATGAGAAACATGTAAGGTGAAGTTTCCCTATAAGCTTTGCACAGATGATCACCTTACCCATTTATGCCCCAAACTTGCAGAAGCTGCGAGGCTTTTATATATACCACCCGTTGTGCTAATGAATCCATTTCCACATAACCAACACATGGCCTCGAGTTTCTCAAACACCAGAAATGAAGTTGGTGGGAGTAAAAACATGTTGTTGCAAGACGACGACCATTTGTGTATCAATATGGTCGATGAAAAGATTAATGTAGCCACTCGATCTCAAGATTATATCTCTTCACAAGATATTCCTGGTTTAGAATCTCCTACTCCTCTGGAGATGAATTTATAGATTGAAAAACCAGAGCCACCACCTCGTATTCCGAAAGGAGTACTCAAGCGCCCTACAAACAATCCAAATGTTAGACCCTCTCAAAACTACTCTATTATTGAGGACCTGGGTCAAACCCCTTGTGTGATGTCAGCATTGGAGGTACTCCAGATGTGTCCTTCATAGAGGAATGCCTTACTATCTACTTTAGGAGCTCTAGATCCTAGTGGATCAAAAGTTATCAATTTTTACATCACGGATCTGAATCCTATCTTTCCTTACCATGTGGATTTCCAAATCCATGGGAGTACTCAAAGTATACAATCAAACATGCAGTTGTTGATGAAGACTCTTCCACTTGTGTGATGTCCCTGATCTGTTTGAAATCTCTCGGTTCTTTGAATCTTTCCAATTCATCAAACATGTTGACTTCTTTTAACGATCATTCCTTCCACCCTCACATTATTCTTTTTGC
>ML785463.1:371109-395859 GCA_009831015.1 Picea engelmannii
GGAGGTCGAGGTAGTTGATGAACCTCTTGATTATAACTTGTTACTAGGATGCAGTTGGACCTATGCTATGGTCACCATCGTATCGTTTATCTTCCATACTCTTTTTTTTCCTCATGAAGGGAAGATCACGACGATCGACCAATTATCCTTTACATATGCTAGTCCCAATGCATCTGTTGGACCGTTGATTCCGGTGATCGACAATTCTCAGCCGACAATTGAGAATATTGGTGTTGGAATGTATTTTTTTCTTATGGGTACTTTCGACTTCATGGCACCGATTCACCACATTTACACTATGTCCAGTAGGTATGTTTCTTCCAAGAGGTCCATCGACTTCCACACTTCCTATTTTAACGATCCTTGGACCCTACCTTCCTCGACTGCGTCTTGTGAGGGCCAACCACATACCAGCATTATATCACTAACCTATGTTATTCATGTCGGAGATGGGTCGACAACCTTTGCTAGTCATGGTGAACACCAACAACCAGTCGTTGCAAGTTATGTTGGGGGAACAAGTCTAGTCATCGCTAGTCACACTGCACATACATCACCAACCTCTACTAGTCATGTTGGGGATTCATCACCAACCTCTGCTAGTCATGTTGGATCTTGGTGCAGCACACGCCACCCGCGCACCCAGTTTCCACCAAGACCTTCTTCTCCTTGGGCCCGAAGAGATAAATTTTCTCTTCGATTCCCTTGTCGGAATTTTTCTGCACCCACAGAATGCTCTTGGCAATCCCCCTTTATCCTATCAGAAAATCAGACCTCGCATAGTTTCGAGTCATGTCCTCGGGTCGCACAACCCCGATACCCGATGAATATTCTCTTCACGCTTTTCCTGCTTTTGCTCAGGGTTGATCCCGTCGAAAATCGACTCCTACGAGGTTGTGAACAACTCACCTCAAAAATCCCCGAATTCCGATGCCACCTGTCCTCTTACTCTGATGCCTATGGCCCCTGCTCCAAATGGAAATCGGAAATTCGTGGTTCGGGAATTCACGAATCCTGTTGCGCGATGTCACAGACCCTCCCAAGTCCCGATCCCCGACAGGGGCGACACCTGTCAACACCAACGCTATAGCAGTGGGACCCCTCGCAGTTCGGGGTTTCGCTATTTCTCCGTGATTTTTTTGACACCAAGATCTCCGAAGCTCCGAAACCCGATGCACACGCGGGCGCTCTCCTCCACGTCACCCTCTCCACATCACGCTATCAGGTATCGCGTGATCGCGATTTCAACTCCAGTATTTCCTTGGCATGGGAATATCCCGAATGTCGAACCCCGACTCTCCGGATCGCAGACACGTGTTCGATCTGAAATCTATGGCTATGTTTCTTTCGGGAAATCGCAAATCGCAATTTCTTCCTATGAGGATTCTATGACTCCGAAGACTCTGATTCTCCGATGAGTCGAGTCCCGATGACTCTCGAGTTCCTCCCTTACACGTTAAGGCTTAACCCGTGTGCAACTCTTCTGAGATCTGATGGCTAGCGGGGTTTCTCTAATCTCCCCTGCGAATCCTGACCGTCGACTCGTCCTCCTTGATGTTTTCTTAAAAATGACTAAGTGCTTCTATCGAGACTTGTTCTCCCAGCCTGCGCTTACAACTCCTGCTCGAAACCTTCCCCGACATGAACCTTCTACGTTCCCTTTCAATTCTATCACAAGGTTTCTATCCCTCTTGAGCTTATTTTCTCTGACTCCTTCAGAGGAATGTATGCGCACTCCTTGCACTCGGCGTTCAACGACTTCTCAAGTGTTGAATCCTTCAGAATCTGCGCGCCTCCTGCAGTAGCAGTCTTTTATCTCCTTTACTCAGGCTGACAACTGAGACTTCCTCTTCGGCCCGTGTTTTTCTTGCACGCTCCGGTGCTAAATTTGCACTTCTGAGAGATTAGAACAAAAGTTACCTCTATCTTAACCCTGCAGTCACGCACTCCTTGCGGACAAATTTCACTGCCTACTTGCATGAATCTCTTGGCTCAGAATAGAGAAACAATTGAAACTAATTTCTTGCTCTCACAGATTTCAATTCAACTATGAAACCACATACACAGCATATCAAAGCGAATGTATATCCAGAAAGAAAACATTCATGAGCACAACATTAACACGGAGAAACAACAACAACCATGAAATTGAAACAGAACTTCTTCTATTAATTCAATCTTCTGTACATGGGTGTTCTTCACAGTTTTCTCTGCTTGTTCTTCTCTCCTTAATGCTCGTTAATGTTACAATGATACAACGAGGGTGTCTATATCCATTTTCCCTCTCTCGAACTCTAAAACTGTCTAATCTAGACTTAACTATTCTATCTACCTGCATTAATCTATTAAATGCCTCATCTACCTAAGGACGAGAGCTTAAAGGCTCAAGGTCCATTATAATATACAAAGGCGCTTTACATCAATGGTTCATTTATACATTGGCACATTATCTTAAATGAAAATTCAAAAAGTTTATGCTGGCCTTGTCCAGCTGTTCGTTGTCTTCCATGCTGGCTCGCGTGTCTTGGGCGACGCTCCTTGATGAGTTGGCGATGCTCCTGCATCATACTCCTCGGCTTGAAAATTTTCATGGGCTCCTATCCATGAGCTCCTGCACGGTCTGCCCATGCTTCTGTATCACTTCTTTTCTTTCCCAGCTGTCATCTTCGACTGGATGGTTCTTCCACTTGACCAAGTACTCGAGATACTGCTTCCTCCTGGCTTTCTTGCCCATTCGCTTGTCCAGTATGCACTCCATCTACGGCTTCTCTGCAACTAGTAATTGTTTCTGCCACTAGACCATTGGTTCCTCAGTCCCAGTCTCTGCTTCTCCAGCCCTGTATGGGTATAAATCCAAAACATTAAATATCGGAGATATCCCGATGACATCCAACAACTCAATTTCATAAGAGTTCTCTCTGAATTTCTTTAGGACTCTGCAAGGTCTGATTTTCTTCATCTTTAATTTGTTATATGTTCCCCTTGGGAACCTTTCCTTCCTCAGATGTGCTAGAAAAAGATCCCCAAATTTGAACTGAAGTTGTCTCCGATGTTGATCTTCTCTGCGCTTATACTCCCGATTTGAATCAATCAGTCGCTGCTTCACCTTGTTGTGAAGTTCTTTCATTGCCTCTGCAAACTCCTCTGCACTAGCACTACTAGTAGCAGTCTGTTCTGCCTCCCTGAGTTCAGAAAATCCCCTCGGTTGTTTCCCATACACAATCTGAAATGGGCTCTTTCCTGTACTCCGATTCATAGAATCATTGTATGCAAACTCCGCCTATGGCAATATGTTGTCCCAGTTGCTATGGTGCTCTGTCACCAGGCTTCTCAATAAGTCTCCCAAGCTCCTGTTGACCACTTCCGTCTGCCCATCTATTTGCGGATGGTAAGATGAACTAAACGCCAAGTCAGTCCCTAGCTTATTCCATAGCGTCTTCCAAAAATGCCCTATGAATTTGGTATCCCTGTCTGACACTATACTTCTCGGCAATCCATGGAGTCGAATGATCTCCTTGAAAAACAAGTTCGCGATGTGAGTCGCATCGCTGGTCTTTCGGCATGGTATAAAATGTGTCATCTTTGAAAACCTATCTACCACCACAAAAATGGAATCAACCCCTCTCTGCGTCCTCGGAAAACCCACTACAAAATCCATGTTGATCGCCTCCCATGGCCTCTCTGGTATGGGCAATGGATGATAAAACCCTGCATTCTGCTTTCTCCCCTTCGAATGCTGACAAATCTTGCATCTGTCAACAAATATTTTAACATCTTCTGCATGCTCGACCAAAAATACGATTCGCTCAGCTTTGCGAATGTCTTGTCGTGCCCAAAGTGTCCTGCCAATCCACCACTGTGCTTTTCTTTCATCAAGTTCTCCCTCATGGAGCAATTTGGAATGCACAGTTGATTGCCTCTGAACAAAAAGCCTTCTTGGATCATGTAATCTATCCAATGACTCCGATCTCTGAGAACTAGATTCTCAGCTGCTTCATATGCTTCTCTGAAATCTGCATCTCTAGCGTACATGTCCCTGAGGTTTTCAAAACCTAATGTTTTGACTCGGAATTCCTGTAGTAACAAACACTTCCTGCTCAAAGCATCAACCACTTTGTTAGTAGTACCTGAAATGTGTTTAATTACAAAAGTAAAATTCTGCATATACTCTACCCATTTTGCATGTTTTTGATTCAGCTTCTCCTGCTGAGTCACAAACTGTAATGCATGATTATCACTATACAATACAAACTCCTTCAGGATCAAGTAATGCCTCCACTTCTTCAACGTCTGTATGATAGCATAAAATTCTTTATCATACGTTGAGTATTTCACTTTTGCCTCATCCATCTTCTCGCTGAAATATGCAATTGGTCTGTCCTCTTGGCTCAAGACCGCTCCTATGGCATATCCTCTTGCATCACACTTCACCTGAAAGGTCTTCTGAAAATCTGGCAACACCAACATTGGTTGCTTTGTGATCTTTCGCTTCAACATATTGAAGCTCTTCTCTGCCTCTTCAGTCCAGTGAAAAGTCTTATGCCGCTTCTTTACTGTGTCCATCATCGCTGCGCTAATTCTACTGAAATTCCTGATGAATTTTTGGTAGAAACTAGCCAAACCATGGAAACTTATCACCTCGAAAACATTTCTCGGTGATGGCCAATTCTTAATCACTTCTACCTTCTCTGGATCCATATTCAATTCATTCACCGAAATAAAAAAACCCAAGTAAATGAGCTTTGTCTTCATAAACGAAGATTTCTTCATGTTTATCAACAACTTCTCCTGTTGTAGCTTTTTCATCACAATGGCCAAATGCCTCAAATGTTCAGCCTTTGTCTTGCTGAAAATCACTATATCATCCAGATATACGACGAAAAACTTTTTGATGAATTCCCTCAGGACTTCATTCATTAGCCTCATGAATGTGCTCGGTGCGTTTGTCAAACCAAACAGCATGACCAACCATTCATACAAACCTTCATTTGTCTTGAATGTTGTCTTCCATTCATCACCTTCCCTCATGCGAATCTGATGATATCCGCTCTTTAGATCAATCTTGGAAAAATAGTTTTCCCCACTCAGACAATCCATCAGATCATCCATTCTTGACAGTGGAAATTTGTACCTGATGGTAATTTTGTTGATCGCTCTGGAGTCAGTGCACATTCTCCAACCTCCATCCTTCTTCGGACTAAGCACTGCTGGAACAACACACGGACTCAAGATTTCCCTGACCATTCCTTTGTCCAATAACTCCTGGACCTGCTTCTTGACTTCCTCATTTTCCTGTGGCGTCAATCTGTACGCAGCCTTATTCGGAAAACTGGCTCCTGGTATGAGGTCGATGTGATGACTCACACTCCTCATTGGTGGCAACGAACGAGGTAGTTCGTCCACTATGATGTCAGCGAACTCTTCCAGCAGTTCCTGAATCTCAACTGGTAAGTCATCCACTCTCGTTCTAGTCAAGACAATTCTCGGTTTCTTGACCACAAAGAATTATGGATCTTTTTTCTTCTCCATCTCTGTGAGAAGCTCCTTCCCACTCATGAGAAGTATGGTGTTGCTTACTTCTGGTTTCACCTCCCTATCCTTTATCGGAAGCAACATATGGGTTCTCCCATTTTTCTCCAGGGTGTATGTGTTCATTCTCCCATCATGAACCACATTTTTGTCATATTTCCATGGTCTACCCAGTAACAAATGACATACATCCATGGGGATAACATCATAGAGAATTTTATCATTATATCCTCCTATCTTGATGTCAACCAAACATTGTTTAGTGACACTCACCTGATGTCCCTTCTGTAGCCACGAGACTTTATATGGACTCGGGTGATCAGTTGTCTCCAATTCCAACATTTCCACCATCTCAGTTGAAACGAGATTATCGGTACTTCCGCTATCCACGATAACTTTGCATTTCTTATCCTTGGTTTTGCATGCGGTCATGAACAGTCTGGTCCTCTGAGCTTAACTTTCCTGCTCCTCTTTCTTAGGCGTTAGAAGGACCTTTCTCATCAGAAGTGAGCTTCAACTTTCTGCACCTTCTTCTTCAGCAACTCGCCTCTGTGCCTCGGCGATGTGAGCTTCTCCTTTGTCCTTTTTCCTGTCTGGACAATCAACTGCCTTGTGTCCATCCTTTCCACACATGAAGCATGTGATCACTCCACCTCGGCCTCTTCCTCTTCCTATGGTACGAGGAAAAGTGTTTGCATCAGCATAATCCCCTCTCTGTTCACTATGTTGTCTCCTCGGCTCAGCATATTTCTATCTTTGTTGTGAGGTTCCACCTCTTTCAATCTTACCCTGAGGTTTCTTCCATTCCTCCTTGGGCTTCTGATATTTCTCCTGGGCAACTGCCTTACCTCTGGGCTGATTTCTGCCTCGCCCTCGCTGTCCTTGCTTACGACTCAACTTCTCCTCGGCTTTCAGAGCCATTTGATAAGCATCCTCAACTATTCAAATGGTCATCATGCTTAATTCATCCTGAATGTCGTATCTCAGACCATTCAGGTATCTGGAAACCTTCTCATCATCGCTCTCCCGATGACCTGCTCTGATATTGAGCTTGTAAAACTCTTCGGTGTATTCCTTCACCGTCATCAACTTTTGTCTCAGGTTCTGCATTCGCCTGAACAGTGTGATCTGATAATCCCTTGGGATGAATTTTGATTTCATCTTAGCAATCATTCGGTCCCAGCTTTTAATTTTTTGTTTGCCTTTGGAACGTCTGTCTGTCTGTAGCTCATCCCACCATAATGTTGCATGGCCTTTCAACTTAGTGAAAACATGCCTTACCTTTTTATCCTCTTCGATATCCTCGTAATCGAAGTAGGTGTCAAAAGCCCTGATCCAATCCAGAAGCTCTTCTGCATCCAAACTCCCTTCATAGACTGGAATGTCCATTTTGGTCTTAGAACTCATCCGGGTGATAGCTTTTATCAATCGCTCATTGGCTGCATCTTCAGCTGCAACTTCTCCTTATGGTTCAAGTTCAACCTCATTGTCGAAATCACTAAGATCCCCGGCACGAGATGTGCGTCTCTGAGTTGTTTCCATCTCTTCGAGTCTCACTCTGAGATCTCGTATTTGTCTTTCCATCTCTGGATTCCCTGCCAGCCTACCTCTTCTTCTCACCTCCCAATCTTCCGGGTCGGGTGATTGTCTTTCTCTTCTGGGCGGCATGGCAAATTCTTCTCTTCTTCTCTGCTACAGAAACAGAGAAATTATCCTGCTCTGATACCACTTGGTGCAGCACGCGCCACCCGCGCACCCCGCTCCCACCAGGACCTTCTTCTCCTTGGGCCCGAAGAGATAAATTTTCTCTTCGATTCCCTTGTCGGAAGTTTTCTGCACCCACAGAATGCTCTTTGCGATCCCCCTTTATCCTATCAAAAAATCAGACCTCGCGTAGTTGCGAGTCCTATCCTCGGGTCGCACAACCCCGATACCCGATGAATATTCTCTTCACACTTTTCCTGCTTTTGGTCGGGGTTGATCCCGTCGGAAATCGGCTCCTGCGAGGTTGTGAACAACTCACCTCGGAAATCCCCTACTTCCGATGCCACCTGTCCTCTTGCTCTGACGCCTGTGGCCCCTGCTCCAAATGGAAATAAAAAATTCGTGGTTCGGGAATTCACGAATCCTGTTGCGTGATGTCACAGACCCTCCCAAGTCCCGATCCCCGACATGGGTGACACCTGTCAACACCAACGCTATAGCAGTGGGAGCCCTCGCAGTTCGGGGTTTTTCTATTTCTCCATGATTTTCTTGACACCAAGATCTCTGAAGTGCCGAAACCCGATGCACACGTGGGCGCTCTCCTCCACGTCACCCTCTCCACGTCATGCTATCGGGTATCGCGTGATCGCGATTTCAACTCCAGTATTTCCTTGGCATGGGAATATCCCAAATGCCGAACCCCGACTCTCTGGATCGCTGACATGCATCCGATCCGAAATCTATGGCTATGTTTCTTTCGGGAAATCACGAATCGCGATTTCTTCCTATGAGGATTCTATGACTCCGGAGACTTCGATTCTCCAATGAGTCGAGTCCCGATGACTCTCGAGTTCCTCCCTTACACGTTAAGGCTTAACCCATGTGCATCTCTTCCGAGACTTGACGACTAGCGGGGTTTCGCTAATATCCCCTGCGAATCCTGACCATCGACTCCTCCTCCTTGATGTTTTCTTAAAAACGACTAAGTGCTTCTACCGAGACTTGTTCTCCCACCCTGCGCTTACAGCTCCTGCTCGAAACCTTCCTTGAAACGAACCTTCTACGTTCCCTTTCAATGCTATCACAAGGGTTCTATCCCTCTTGACCTTATTTTCTCTGACTCCTTCAAGGGAATGTATGTGCACTCCTTGCACTCGACGTTCAACGACTTCTCAAGTGTTGAATCCTTCAGACTCTGCGCGCCTCCTCCAGCAGCAGTCTTTTATCTCCTTTACTCAGGCTGACAACTGAGACTTCCTCTTCGGCCTGTTTTTTTCTTGCATGCTCTGGTGCCAAATTTGCACTTCTGAGAGCTTAGAACAAAAGTTACCTCTATCTGAACCCTGCAGTCAGGCACTCCTTGCGGACAAATTTCACTGCCTCCTTGCAGGAATCTCTTGGCTCAGAATAGAGAAACAATTGAAACTAATTTCTTGCTCTCACAGATTTCAATTCAACTATGAAACCACATACATAGCATATCAAAGCGAATGTATATCCAGAAAGAAAACATTCATGAGCACAACATTAACACGGAGAAACAACAACAACCATGAAATTGAAACATAACTTCTTCTATTAATTCAATCTTCTGTACATGGGTGTTCTTCACAGTTTTATTTGCTTTCTCTTCTCTCCTGAATGCTGGCTAATGTTACAATGATACAACGAGGGTGTCTATATCCGTTTTCCCTCTCTCGAACTCTAAAACTGTCTAATCTAGACTTAACTATTCTATCTACCTGCATTAATCTATTAAATGCCTCATCTACCTAAGGACGAGAGCTTAAAGGCTCAAGGTCCATTATAATATACAGAGGCGCTTTACATCAATGGTTCATTTATACATTGGCGCATCATCTTAAATGAAAATTCAAAAATTTTATGTTGGCCTTGTCCAGTTGTTCATTGTCTTCCATGCTAGCTCGCGTGTCTTGGGCGAGGCTCCTTGATGAGTTGGCGATGCTCCTGCATCAGAGATTTTCTACCAGCCTCTGCAAGTCATGCTGGGAGCGTTTCACCAACCAATGCAAGTCATGTTGGGGGCATTCACACTATTGAGAAACCTACACATGTAAGACGTAAACCCAATACCCTTTGTAGGCTTTGCAAAGGAGATCACCTTACTCATTTGTGCCCTACTACTGTTGTGGTACAAGATGTGTGGTCCTTTCCGGGGGCCCTTCTTGTTCTGAGTCGTCTTTGGCTTCCCAAACTTCTTTGGTTGATACATCAGTCATGCTGATGCAATTTTCGACTGACACATATCTTCCTTTAGGGGATGATGCATCCCTTGACCTTGTTGTCTCTCATCATGTTCAACCAGTAGTAGTGTCGATGCAATGTTTGACCGACACCGCTCTTATTTTTTGGGGTGATGCATCTCTTGACCTTATTGTCTCGTATCCTTTTAAACCAATGGTTGAAGAAGTGGTCATGCTAATGAAATTTTCAGTTGATCCCACTCTTCTCTTGGAGAGTGACAAGTATAAGGAAGTGAAAATGATGATGCAATCTTCGGTCAATCCCAATCTTATTTTGGAGGGTGATGCGTCCTTGCACCATGTCTTTATCATTTCTATTTTTGTACCTTCTGCACTAGTGAGAATTCCACTCTCTTCAAGTGTGCTCCCTCCAAGTCCTAAGGTGGTTTCCTTTGATCATAATGATATTATAGAGCCTCGACTTACTTCTTCTACACCCTTCCAAATAAGGGGCATTTTCGATATATTGTAGATAAGGTAACCTCTGCAAGTATTTTATCCTCCTCGACTTGGAAATATTTGGATTTTCCCAAGATTATGTCAGCTCTTCGTAAGTTGCTGACCTTTCACAAAATTCTAGCATGGGAGCCTTGGCCTCCCCCATAACTTGCCACCCCAAGGACTCCCAATTGAGTTTAATTTAATCACTTTAACAACTCGTCTTCAAAAAGAGAAAATATTGCCAAGTGATTTGTCCCTTTCAAACTCATTAGAATTGGGCTTGAAAGGTCATGAGTCTTCATTAATCTATTTTTCAACTCATTTTCAAAAAGAGAAAATATTGCAGAGTGAACTTGTCTCTTTCACACTCGTAAATTGGATTTGAAAATACATCTATTTGGCACACGTTTATCCCTTTTTCACACCAAGTATACTAAAAGTCATAAAAAATGACATTTTTTGGTGTTAAGTTGTGATTGCATCTCATGCCCTTGCTTTCATTATTGAGCCTTTAGCCGATTCTCGCATTGCATTATAAACCATTTGCCTCAACATTTTTTGCATCCTCAACCAAGCAGAGCCTTGTTTATATCCTTCACAACCTAACACCCTATACCCAGGAGGGAACATTCCCCTGAGTGTCCATCTCCCGCATGCATCTGCTTTCATTGAGCATAGGTATGTTCCACAGCTGGAACTAGTTTTTCTTACTTGTGACACTCGTTTCCTCCTTTGTATCATAGCATTCATTTGTCTATGAAAAAATAAAAAAATACGGGCGGGAAGGGAGTATTATCTTATATTGGAAGCAGTCGTGTCTCCTTTGAACAAAGCACAAATTTATTGAGTCCATTTTTCATTAGAATTTTGGGATTAGCATGGCCTTAGGAAGATGAGCTAGTTACATAGTCTTCTCTACTCATTGGTTACTCTTCCAGTCCCTATGGAGAATATCATTGATGCCTCATGCATCTCATGGTTTCATCATTGAGTCTATGTTGTTGGAGTCTTCCATATGTCTCATGCTCATGTTTAAAGGAAGTCTATCAACCTGTGTTGACCACTTCTGAGAACTCTTGACTTTGCATGTCGGTTATACCCTTAGTTTGTCTTAGAGTCACATGATATTGTAGTCCTATCATGCACCCTGGCCCTACTTTCAGGCCCTACTTTCATCATTGGTAGGTAACCTTGAACCCAACAGTCGACATTTCATCATTGGTCGTTGATTGGGTGGTTTCCCTTGTGTTCGATGGCAGGACATCTATTCACTCATTGGAATTCATGTAGTGTCTTGGATGCCACTATACTTATTGGTGGTTTCCTTAGCTTTGTCAGTAGTTTTTATCATTGGCTACTATTCAGAAGGTCATTTTCATGTACCACTTGCACTTGGCACACATGATAGACACATAGGGTCATTGGTTTGTGAACATGTTCTTCGTACGATTTCCACCAAATCATGAAGCTCATGCTTTGTATCTCGTGCTGACTTATGAGAGATGCCTTAATTATCCCCTTTTAGTAGGTCTCTTTCCATCGACTTCAGCTCATCTATTCTAGCAACGTGACCTAGATCTTATGAGTACCTTAAGGCTTACAGTCATTAGTGGTAGGCTCTCTTGCCATCGACAGTTCGGAATACATCAATGTCTCCTGATCAATGGATTCTTCAGGTGTTCGACACCAACTCATTTATTCACACTTGTAAGAATGTACTCGGTGCCTTGATACCTACTCTCATTATCGGTAGGTTGTCTTGTGTTTTTTAACAATATACCTCAATGACCGATAATCAAACAATGTCTCTTTATGTTCAAACTCAACTCCTTTATTCACATGATGTAGACTTGGACCCTTCGCGAATTATGTAGAAGACTTGAAGACATCACTATGTGGCTGCAACATTCCTAAGTTGTTTCTTCTTTTTCATTGGACCAATACCTATATGACATCAGTGATCATGGGAGATCAAATTGTACTCCATTGTATACAGATATATTCAGATTGGTTTTGAGACTGGTTCTACTAGCCCTTGTTCATGACTATGACAACTTTTGGCATGTAACCACATTTGTATTTTCCTATTCATGGCCACAGACACTTGTTTGGTATATTTTCATATGCATCTATAATGTAATTCTATTGGCATCCATGTATGCAAAGTCAGTGCATAATGTAATGAGCAACTAGTTCTTCTAGTTGGTTCCCCATCACTCCACTTCTAGGTTGTTTGTAATGTATTTCGACCATATAATATACTCTTTTGACGTCACACATTAGGGGGCATATGTTATAGAAATATTGGCCTCACCCTATGCAATCTTGCACAGAAGGCCTTTTTCCATTCCCCCATGCAGACTTATCATCCCTGTTTGTAAAATTCAGAGCTAAAAATACATATTTTTCCACATGTACACATCTTGCCTACTATACAACATGTGTATACGCAGGCTGCTCCACTACAACCCACGTACATTGGGATTTGTGACAAAAAATGAAAATTAAATGTCGAGTTTCCATGTCACAATAGGATATCTTTGATCCTTGGCATTCCATATACTGGACACATTTCAACTCGGTCCTTTCGTTCCATTTGAAGGCTATAAATGGGCCAATCCCAAGTTATGGAAAAGAGGAGAAACAATTCAACTTTGAGAGCAAAGTTACTCTGGAGAAATTATTTACTTCATATTGAGTCTACATCCCTTTGTCATTTAACTCTGAACACAGTGTTCAACCCTCAAGATCTTCCCTTATTGATTAAGAACCTCAGTGTCTCTCTTATATCAGCTTTCCTTTGGTGGAGGATTGAAGTGGTGGAGGCCCAACTGGAAGGAACTTAGTTTCTTGGTTTTGAACCATGCCAACATTGAAGTCTGTAATATTTTCACTGCTGCTGATCATTTATTAATAGAAATACTCCTTTCCCGTCTAATTAATATATTTCAAATATATGAGTTATTATCCATGGGCGTATTTGTTATGTATATTAATGGATTATGCACTTGCAACAGAAGAAAGCGCGCATGCAGAGGAGAAAAGTGTGCAAGGCCAGCATGAAAGAAGACCTAAGTATATTAGGGTTTTGGTAAGAGAATGTAACAGTCGACGAGCCAAGAATAGGTATAAATAGGCACCTACAAGGTCTAAGGGGTTGTTGTTATTTTCGAGGTTCAATATCTTATATGGTTGTATGAGTTACTCATATGAGATAGAGTAATAGGTCTGTGAAATAAGTATGATCTGGTACCTTTGTTGTAAGTTGTTGAGCTATGGGAAGGAAAAGGGACACAACTTTGAGGGTTAGATCACAGGCTGAAGATCCTGGTGCGATCTAGTTGAATCCCCGCAAGTGTCCTACAGAGGAAGCAGTCTTGGAGTAGGGAAACGAGGGCACAAAATGACATATCCGATCTCAGGTTCTCTTATGTACCCGTATTTTTGAATGGTCTAAATTTTTTGTTTCTTGGTTTAGTGCTCAATCATGGGAAATCCATTTTTGATCCCCAATCTTAATTTTGTAATATCTAAAGGATCAGATAACTCGAAATCTTCACAAACCAAATATAGTATAAGTCTAAATAAATTAATAATGGTAAACACATATACTCTAAAATATTTCCCAAGAATCTAGTTTATAACTCGAAAGACTACCACATATATATATATATATATATATATATATATATATATATATATATATATATATATATATAAAGATTTCTTTTTTTAAATAATAATTTAATTTACAAAATATACATGTTCTATTTCCCATCATTTTAACCCTCATATATATATATATATATATATATGAAGATTTTTTTTTTAAATAATAATTTAATTTACAAAATATACATGTTCTATTTCCCATCATTTTAACCCTCATTTTAATAATTTATTTCTTCATTCAACTCATACAAATATCCACTATACTTCTAGTTGTGTTCCCATTCATTACAGTACCTAGTACCGTTTCCCATAGAGAGATAAAAAAACTACACCACTTAAAGTACAAAGATGAAACTTATAATTTATAAAATATAAAGAAATATCAAATGAAGGATGTCATAATTATATTAATGATATATAATTTATGCAGTTTTATAATTATATTAATTATATATAATTTTGTATCAAGTCAATCTTATAAAATACTTTTATATAAAGTGTTCCTCGATTTATATACCAAGTAATATGCATAGTGATGATATCCATATTGAAAATACAAATTAAGTAATTTAGAAAAATATATATTTTAAAATTATAATAAAACAAGGATGAAGATATAGTACTTAGTCTTCCATTACTATTTTAGTTTTTGGAATGATAATTTTTTTTTTTGAAAAAAATAAAAAGTGTATTTATATAAACATGACATCCTATTAAGTCATGGAACATAGGTTTAATGCCAAAAAATTCTGTATTAAAACATATTGAGTGTTTATGTATCATAATTGAAGTATAATAAATTAAATATAAAACAAAGTCAATCATATGTGGATTATAGTAAATCAAAGTCAATCATGATCATTTATATTTACTAATATAAAGATAATTTTATAAAACATTTTTGTTTAATAATTTTTTAATTTTGAATTATATTTTCAAAATAAATGTACTAAATAAATTATTAAAATGATTTCAAAATGATCATTTATATTTACTAATATAAAGATAATTTTATAAAACATTTTTTTCAATAATTTTTTAATTTTGAATTACATTTTCAAAATAAATATACTAAATAAACTATTAAAATGATTTCAAAATCACAATAGTAGATTTGATTTAGGAAAGACCAAGTTTGAAACATTTCACTTTGTTTTAATTAAGTGGTTCTAGTAGTGTGTAAATGTGAAAAAAAAGGCCAATTCACATAAATAAATGATTATTTATTTAATTAATCATAAACGTTATTATTACATGCTGTGAGATTGGGATATTTCCAACTTACCATGATGCACTGAAAATATATATAAGAAGTGTGCTAGGAAACATAGTTAGAATGATTAGTTACTTCAAAACTAAAATCACATAAATAAATGATTATTTATTTAA
Source organism: Picea engelmannii (assembly GCA_009831015.1). Lineage (NCBI taxonomy): Eukaryota > Viridiplantae > Streptophyta > Pinopsida > Pinales > Pinaceae > Picea > Picea engelmannii. The sequence continues at coordinate 386,109 of ML785463.1, forward strand.
TTAATCATAAATGTTATTATTACATGCTCTGAGATTGGGATATTTTCAACTTATCATGATGCACTGGAAATGTATATAAAAAGTGTGTTAGGAAACATAGTTAGAATGATTAGTTACTTTAAAATTATTGAAATGGAAAGCTAATGATTAGTTATTTTGTGTAAAAAAAATGCCTTATTTATAATTTAGTAAGAATAATTGTTTTCTTTGTTTGTTAATTTGTCTCCGTCACCGATTGTCCTACACCTCAAAAACTTGGTAAGAGTAATTGTTAAAAAAATACCTTATTTATAATTTAGTAAGAGTAAATGTTATTATTTAAATAGTAAAACATTTTTGGAATGTTTGATATTAAGTAACATTACTACCATATGGTTTAAATGTTGCAATAATGATTCATTTATATGTTTTAGATTAATTGTTGTTATTTTTTATATTTAGAAAGTCTAATTAAAATTAGAAATATTTGAGCAGTGATTTGTGAAAAGATTGTTAAATAAATTAAACAGTAATTGTTGAGATATTAAAAGATGATAATTTCCGGAAAAATCTTCTCTCTATGTATAAGTGTATGCTTTGGTAATAAGAATATTTGAATGTATGCTTTCGTAATAAGAATGTTTGAGCTAAGAATGTTTGAGCTGGGTTAAGGCATGCATCCTGAATTTCACCAAATTTCACTTTCACATTAGGAGTGACATGCAAATTTTGGACTACCTTTGATGTTCTTGTTAAATTGTTTGATTGAAATTATTTTATATCATGCATCAAGTTTCTGGTATTTTTATAAATCATTTATTTTTATAAATTATTTATTGGATGAAGCAGCGTAGCTGGTTAAAAACCTACTAGGTAAGTAAATTTTCTTTTAAAGAAACTCCTCTGTTCTTCCCTCTATCAGCAAGAATAAAATAACTCGTTGTAAAACAAACAATTTTATTTAATAGATTAATTCCCACATTTAAGGGATAGAAACAGATGGAAGACCTACAACACCATCCCCTGCCCTTCTTTTTTGACACCAACGTTATTTCTGTTTCGTCTTGTCGGCCTGCGCCTCATTCAAAGCCTGCTCCTGAATACCTTATACATACTCCTGTTCATATCTCTGGTCCGCTGCCAGTTGAAAAACACGTTCTCTGGCCGTATTATACGAAATGAACGGCCGACGAAATCTTTGTTAATCTACTTGCAACAACAACCTCCGTGAACCGAGGTTGCACTGTCCACCTCGTCCATAAATTTGAAACGCCGGCATATGAACAAGGCATTTTATGGTGCCCCTCATATGTACACGTTTTTCATACCAGTGCCGTCAGGGTCACCTATGTGATTTGAACCCCACGCAGTACGAGGAAGGACCACCTTTTTCATTAAGTCTTACTCACATTGCATATTTCTGCAGGAGGACCACCCTTTTCGTTAAGTCTTACCTGCACATTGCATAAGGCTGTTTTGTCTGGAATTTCTGAACGGTTTCTTCTTAAAGGCTGCAATAATTCCAAGGCATTCTCGAGATTTTGGCGGGTTGAGTTTTTTTGTTTTCTTCTAAAATACTAAAATATTGTAACTAGCACAGCCACTCAAAACCATGACTGATGAAACGCACAGTCAGAAAATGAAGCGTACAATCAGAAAATGAATGTTTACAGTCAGCGTGCTAAATCCAAAGTTTAATCATTTAAAAGTGGCAATCATATAGTGCTACAGTAATTTCTTAATATTATTAGGTAAATGTTAAAAGGTAAACAGGTTAACGGATGCATTCAAAAATACAAGGAAGTTATGAAAAGGAAATCACATTCATTTAAAACGCCGGCATATGAACAAGGCATTTTGTGGTACCCCTCATATGTACACGTTTTTCATACCAGTGCCGTCAGGGTCACCCATGTGATTTCAACCCCACGCAGTACGAGGAAGGACCACCTTTTTCATTAAGTCTTACTCACATTGCATATTTCTGTAGGAGGACCACCCTTTTCGGTAAGTCTTACCTGCACATTGCATAAGGCTGTTTTGTCTGGAATTTCTGAATGGTTTCTTCTTAAAGGCTGCAATAATTCCAAGGCATTGTTGAGATTTTGGCGGGCTGAGTTCTTTTGTTTTCTTCTAAAATACTAAAATATTGTAACTAGCACAGCCACTCAAAACCATGACTGATGAAACCCACAGCCAGAAAATGAAACGTATAATCAGAAAATGAGTGTTTACAGCCAACGTGCTAAATTAAGGTGGGTTTTGTTTCAATTAAATTAAATGTTTCCCTAGGGGAGATATATTGCTTGTCTATAGAGTCTTACTTGATCCTACATAAAATTACATATATAGTTTTGAGTGAGCAGGGCTTCTCTTCATGAAAATGCTAGTGCCTTTTTTCTATTAGTTATGTATGTAATCTCAATAGTATGTGATTGTACAGTGCTAGTTGTATGATTGTTTCTTGATTTTCAAGATTATTTAGTTTAGCTCTTTTCCCTTAATGAATTCACTCTGCACATTCTTGTTTCCAACTTGTCTTCTGTGTATTATTTTCTTTCCTTCTTATTTTGTCATGGTATCAGAGATTAGGATGTAAGCCTCTTCACAGAGTCTGGAGAGAAACCCAATTCCAAAAGGAAGAACGCAGAGTCTAGGTTGTCTCACAAACGAGAGCGTCGGAGGTAAGCATCTTCACAGAGCTTGGAGAGTAGGTTGCAATCCCTCAGGATTGTTGATCTTGCTAGATCAACAGATCAATGGTGGATATTGATCCCGCTACGAACGAGCATCTTCGCATTGCGGAGTTCAGGAAGGAAATTAAAGCGTGAGCAAATTGTGAGCCTGCAATCCCTCAGGATCATTGATCTTGATAGATCAATAGATCAACAGTGGATATCGATCTCACTACAGACAAGCACCTTCGCATTGCGGAGATCGGGAAGGAAATTAAAGAGTGAGCGACTTGAATTTCCGAAATCACTCATGGTCATTGATCTTCAAGATAAGCACCCAAAGGTTAAGTCGAAGTCACATCTCTCGGTCACATGTAGAGAAGACATAGCGAACTTCATGCAAGGGTCATCTCCCAAAGTTCTAAAACCCGAAACCATTCATGTCCATCAATCCAAGCAAGGGACATGTGTGAGACAATCTCGTACTCCGGGAGGAAGCAAGCAGAAGTTGAGTAAAGAAATCTCGAAGGCCCAAAGCTCCGAAGAGACGTAGTAGATCCAGATCGTTAATCGAAGTGGTCATGTGGCGGGAGATCCTGCACTCCTACGGATAACCACTTCGGAAGAAAGATGGGTCGTGAAGAGAGAACTCCTGAAGGCTCGAAGCCCGGAGTTCATCTGGACCGTTCATCAAAGAAGACACGTGGCGCCAAATCCCTCACTTCGGAGACTTAGCACTTTGGAAGGTTTTGCAAAGTGAAGCATTGGAGCAAGAACTGCCCAAAGTCCTGAAGTAAATCTCGACCGTCCAAATCAAGAGGACACGTGCAGGTAGATCTCTCACTTCAGAGATATGACACCCCAAAGGATTTTTAAGACTATGCATTGAGAAAGCCCGAAGCCCAAACTCCCAAAGTAAATCTGAGTCGTAGATCTCGACAGGTAACTAAGACTGTTGATCTCTTCCTTGTTCAAAGGTTCGTGAGTTCAGAGGATTAATAGGTAAGACACGAAATCACCCGAAGTCCCAAAGTAATTGTGGACCGTTGATCTCAAATCAACGAGGACCGTTGATCACAAATCAACGAGGACCATTGATGTTTGCAATAGGTAAGAAAGAAATATTGCCTGGATCCCTGAAGGCCTAAAGGCTCGAAGTCTCGAAGTAATTGTGGACCATTGATCTCAAATCAATGAGGACCGAAGATATTTGAAACAATTCTGTTATTTAGACATTTGACTATTCTCAGGAATTCAGGCCTTCATGTGATGAAATGCCCAAAGATCGAAGTCTCGGAGCGCCTGGTTTTTAGCCCTCGGTCACATGAGAAGCTAAACTTCAAATTTTTTTTGTCTCTCGAGTAAACTCAGTTAGCCCAATTCTGCCATTAGAGGGGCTATAGTTTCTAAAGAACAAATCTTAGAACTCTGTCACTGAAGATATCCTGCTCAGATAGTTAGTTCCAACCAGATCAAATCTAAAGAATTTGTCTACCCCAAGTTATTCGGCCCGAAGTCACATAGAGGATTTTGTGGACCTGGTTTTACAGGAAACAGGTAAGCACACAAATCTCTAACAATCTTTTTTGTTCAATTTTTTTTCAAGATGACCACCTCTTGCAATTTAGGACCAACAAAAGGACTGATTCTTCTTGAAAAGAACTATGAATTTTGGTCTCTTAGAATGAGATCCTTCTTACAAGCACAAGAGTGTTGGGATCCATTGGATCTTCACTACATGGAACCAGATCCAAAAAACTTTATTGCCATGACCAATCAACAAAGAATTGTTGAGGCAACACAGAGGAATAGAGAGAATAAGGAAAAAAATTGTATTCAAAAATCAATGGATGACTCGATTTTCTAAAAAAACACAGGGGCTCTTACTTCAAAACAGTCCTAGGACATCCTTAAATCAACTTACCAAGGAAATGACAGGGTCAAAACAGTCAAACTACAGACCTCGAGGATGCATTTTGAGACTTTAAAAATGACAGAGTCTGAAAACATTGATCAGATTATGACTAGAGTCATGGGAATTGTAAACTAGATCAGATTGACTAGTGAAGTCATCCCTGATGAAAAAATCGTTGAGAAAGTCCTCAGAAGTCTTCCAAATAAATTTGAAATGGTTCTTACAACCATCCTTGAATCCAAGGATCTGTCAAATTTTTCAACAGATGAATTAATGGGATCTCTATTGACACATGAGACTAGAATACATCTCAAAGATAAGCCAATAGCCAATGCCTTCAAGACTCATTTCTCCTTCAACAGAGGGAGACGTAGAGGCAGAGGAAGAGGTCACCGAGGAAGAGGGAGAAGTCCAAGTAATAATCACTCAAGTGAAGGTCACAGACAACAAAACCAAAATCAAAATTTCCAAGGTCATAGACAAGAGAACCAGAATCATAATTTTCATCCTCAAAGAGGAAGAGGGAGAAGATCAAATGATAAATAAAGCATACAATGTTATTACTGCAAAAAGTATGGGAACTATGGATCTGAATGTCGGAAGAATAAATCAGATCAACTCTTAGGCATAGCACATGTCTCAAATCATGAAGGAGAAACCTCAGATGGTATGTTTCTCTCATGCCACAAGACTGAAGAACAACATAAAGATATATGTTTGTTGGACAATGGATGTAGCAATCACATGACATGTAACAAATATTTACTTTCATGCATTGATTCTTTTATTTCATCTGATATTACACTTGGAAATGATTCCTTAGTGAAAGTTCAAGGAAAAGGAATTGTACCTATTCTCACTAAACAAAATGTAAAGAAAGACATAAACAATGTCTATCATGTTCCAGATCTGAAACATAATATGTTAAGTGTAGTAAAACTCATTGAACATGGTTATAAGTTACTTTTTGAAGCAGCATCATGTAGGATATATGACAAAACCCCTAGCACACAATTGATTTCTGAAATCCACATGACTAGGAATAGAATGTTTCTCTTGACCCTTAGAACTGCAAATCTGATCCAAATATATGCACAAAGTGCATCCACCCCCAATGAAACTATGGTTTGGCATGAAAGATTTTGAAATGTACCCTTTCAAAGTCTAAGCCTTCTACAAAAGCACTCCATGGTCAAAGGTCTACCTATCTTCAAGGATAAAAATTCCCCAATGTGAGTCGTACATTCTTGGAAAACATAAGAGAACAAGTTTTCCACATTCCTCCACACAGGCCAAACAACACCTAGAGCTGATTCAGACTGGCCTATGTGGACCAATGCAAACAAATTCAATAGGTGGTAGCATTTATTTTCTAACGTTTATTGACGACTTTACCAAGAAAATATGGATCTATTTTCTTAGACACAAGTCTGAAACTTTTGCAAAGTTCAAAGAATTCAAAGATGAAGCTTAAAAACGGAGTGGGAAATATGTCAAGACCCTCAAGTCAGATGGAGGAGGAGAATACAGCTCCAAAGAATATGCAAATTTCTGCAAATCACAAGGCATCATTATGCAAACAACATCCAGGTATACTCCACAACAAAATGGAGTGGCTGAGAGGAAAAATCAGACAATAATGAACATGGCAAGAAGCCTTCTCAAAGAGAAATGTCTATCAAATCTATTTTGGGTTGAAGCAGTAGCATGCTCGGTTTATCTCTGGAATAGATCTCCAACCACCAGTCTCAAGATGAAGGTCCCTCAAGAAGCATGGAGTGGGACAAAGATAAATGTTTCTCATCTAAGGACATTTGGATGCATAACATTCGCTCACATACCTTCCAAATTGAGGAAGAAACTTGATGATAGAAGTGAGAAATGCATTTTTGTTGGATACAGTGAGACATCCAAAGCCTATAGAATCTACGATAGGATTTCAAAGAAACTAATTCTCAGCAGAGATGTCACGTTTCTTGAAAATCAGTTCTCGAGTGAGTCTGAAAACCTCGCTATAGATAGTCAAAATCCATTGTTGCGACTTCCTGAAAACATAGAAAAACTAGGACAACAAACACATCAGCCTGCCCTTCCAAGATTATAGGTAAAAGGACAGCCTGAAAGTCCTCGGGACAAATCTACTTCAAGCATAAATTCATCCTCTGAACTTCAAAATCAGAGAACTTGAAGCTTTAAAGAAATTAATCCATCAACAGTTGGATGATATTGATCAACACAATCTTTTTTCATTAATGTCTTGTCAACCTACATCTTTTAAAGAGAAAACTAAAGAACCACATTGGGTTCAAGCCATGAACCAAGAGATTGACTCCATTGAGAAGAACAAGACATGGAATCTTGTTGATCTTCCCAGACACAAGAAAAGTATTAGTGTCAAGTGGGTTTACAAAACTAAACTCAATGAAAAGGGTCACATTGAAAAACACAAGGCAAGACTTCTTACCAAAGGATTCTCACAACAACCAAGCATTGATTATGGTGAAACGCTTTCTCCAGTAGCAAGGATGGATACTGTAAGGACTCTCTTAAGCATAGTATCTCAACACAAATAACAAGTATACCAGATGAATGTCAAGTCAACTTCCCTGAATGGTGTCTTAGAATAAAAGGTCTATGTGGATCAGCCGCCTGGATTTGAAGTCAAAGAGAAGCCATCCAAAGTGTATCCGTTGAAGAAATCCTTGTATGGCTTAAATCAAGCTCCAAGATCTTGGTACAATAGAATTGATAAAATGAGCCAACCCTCTACACCAAAACAGATCAACACGGTAAAATTTTGATAGTATGTTTATATGTTGATGACATGATATATATTGAAAATCTTGAGTTAACCAGTTTTAAGCATGCCATGCAATCTAAGTTTGAGATGTTATATCTTGGGATAATGAATTATTTTTTGGGGGTTGAGGTTGACCAATCAACCAAAAGAATTTTTGTCTGTCAGCAAAAGTATGCAACATACATCATCAAAATATTTTGCATGGAAGATTGCAATCCAGTAGAAACTCTTATACCCCTAGGCACAAAATTGAGGAAGCAAGATGAAGGCCCTAAAGTGGATTCTACCCTGTACAAAATTGTAGTAGGCAGTTTGTTGTATCTTACAACAACTAGGCTTGATATTATGCATGCAGCCAGCTTTGTTTCCAGGTTCATGGAATCCCCCAAAGATTCTCACTGGAATATGGAGAAAAGGATTCTGAGATATGTTCCAGGCACTCTCAATTTTGTCTTATGGTACCTTCAGTATGATGATAATCACCTCTTTGGTTACATAGACAGTGATTTTGCAGGCAGCCTAGATGACCAGAAAATTACCCCATGACATGCTTTTCACTTGGGAACGAATCTGATTTATTGGGCATCAAAGAAGCAACCCATTGTCTCAATATATTATGCAGAAGTAGAGTATGTCGCTTCTACCTCAGCTTCCTGTCAAATTGTGTGGTTGAGAAGACTATTGAATGATATGTCACATACAGAAAATGAGCCAACTCCCATCTTTTGTGACAACACTTCAACAATTGCTTTATCCAAAAACCATGTGTTCCACAAGAAAAGCAAGCACATTTGGCAATCGATTTCACTTCATACGTGAGCTAGTCAATAATGGTGACATCACACTTCAATTTTGTGGCTCACGAGATCAGCACGCAAACATTTTTACAGAGCCACTGGGAAAATCCTTTTTTGATTTTCAGAGACAACACTTGGGTGTTATCAGTGCTGATGTTTGTAATTGTTGAGTTTAAGAGGGAGTATTATTTATATCTGTAACCTCAATAGTATGTGACTGTACAATGTTAGATGTTCTGGCCAACTGTACGATTGTTTCTTGATATTCTTGATTTGCTTAAGTTATTTAGCTCAGCTCTTTTACCTTAATGAATTGTTCTCTGCACATTCTTGTTTCCAACCTATCTTCTCTGTACTATCATCTTTACTTCTTCTTTTGTCACTTTCTTGGTATTCTTGTCGATCACGGAAAACACAATGGTGAGGGAAATCAGATAATCCAAGAGAATTGTATATTTTCCACCACATGGAAACCCTTCATCGAATGATAGGTGTTAAAGGCCTCTCTCACTTGAAGGCACCAACCTATTCTCAACATTGATTCATTTACAAAGTAAGTCATCATTCCCATTCTTTAATGTGTTTTATGGGTGGATACTTTCATGTGTAATTCTATTGTCAGGCTTTGAAATTCCAATCTTCTAAACTCCTACTCTAATCAGTAGGTTGTGGTTGTAGTGCCACATGCAACTGGTGGCTGAAATTTTACATATTCACTTTGATACTCTCAGATTCTCCCTCTAACTCTCTTATATGTACCCCAATAATCATAGTCAATTCCAAAACCTCTCTCCCCAATTATGAAGGATGTTGAGAAATTCCCTTTCATTGCCGACCCTCAACAAAATGTATCAAATTCATCAAGAACAATGGACAATTTTTTTTTTGCCATTTCATATAACTCTAAAATCCTAGAAGGAGCAATTGTTTTTCTAATTCATTGTCATTAACTATACATTGAAATTACTTCACCTATATACTTTTGGAAGACTTTATTTCTCTATCCTTGAAGTTGAAAGCTAGATAGATCGTTTAGATGTAAAAATTGTAGGTAATTAGTATATGCCTCCTCAAACATAGAACACAAAATAATGTTATTGATTTGATTTGTAGTTTTTCCGAGTTAGGGCTATTTTTTCTTTTGAAATAATTTGGTAATATGAACACAATTTTGATGTGAATTTAGAATAAATATTTAATGCAATATTTATAATTAGTTTTGAAATATTTCTCATCAGTTGAATATAAGAGAGGCTTGAGTTTTGTTGTGATAATCCTTATCATGTAACATTGTTGCTACAGATTACCCTATAGGAGAGTTGTTTATACATCGTCTCCCACTAGCATGTTAGGTTTGCATACATAACTTTCTGATATTTATCATCATCTCCATCTACAACAATTCATCATAGACTCATCTATGCTTGACTTCATCTTCAAATTATCATTGAAGGGTTACTCCACTTCAACAAAATTCAAATATCTTTGAACCATAATGGATGATTGAAACTAAATATCATTTTTTGGTTTCACAAGCTATATCGTTGCTTGGTGCCCATGATGCCCTAAAATTTAAGCCTAAAAA
>ML785463.1:412499-424821 GCA_009831015.1 Picea engelmannii
AAAAAGGATAATATCAAAAATATTATTACAACAAAATTTGAGGAGAAATTGTGATGTGATAAAGAGTTAGAGAAAAAAAAGGAAATTAAGATATTATAAGGAGGTGATCAACCTTAATCTAGAATATCAAAAGTATCTCTCTATCTTGACTAGTGTAAACAAAAAAATAAACATTGTTGAAATAAAAACAAATTCTCATGAGATCCATATTGAAATTGGGCATTGGTCAATTCCTAAAACCTCATGGGATGAAAATTTTTGTCACCTCTGTGACACTAAGAGGGTTGAAGTTGAAAATAACTTTCTCTTAGAATGTCCAACATATACCCAGATGAGATATTAATTTCAAAATATTTTCCACACTACCAACCTTCCCAACCTCTTAGCTCAACAAAACTTTGGTGATCTTGGAACACTTCTCTTAATGTTTTCTTATCACATAAATAAAATTCTAAATAATTCCAATTAATCTCTTCCCATCTTAATGCCTAATAGACCCAATTCGGTCTCATTGGATGTTAATCATAATTATCATCATCATTAATAAATCGAAAGTAAAAAAATTCTTACTACACTTTCCACAACTGAGTATGAGTGAGACGTGTAATTTCTTCAATGCTTAACTTCATGTACTATTGAAAGAAGAGGGCCACCTTACTAGTTATTTTTATACAAATATGCAAATGTTTCATAATAGATATAGAATTCAATGTAGTATATACAACAAGATATTTCATTAACTATGTTTGGCCAAATATACCATGTTTTCAATTTATCAAACATGACAATTATGATCTTGACACTAGGATATCTTTCTCAAAATTATTCAATTAGTTCAACTTTCATCATCTATGTAATGTTCTTGTAATGCTCATCATACATGCCTCTCGATAAGTGTTATAGTATAAAATTCTTTCAATATTGTATATCACGAGAATGGGTTTTCCAAACCTCTACCACATTCTCTCTAATTACTTATGGAATTCTATCTTGGTAGTGCTACCTGGAAATAGGAACCCAAGAAGTAGCTTCCTCATTTTCATCTGTGTGTACCCTATTTTTAAAGAATCTTTGATATTAGTTTTTCTTGATTTTCCAAATGAAGGTAATTCTTTTCATACATTTTATGAGAATTCCTTTGCATGCTTATAATCTTGAAAACAAAACAACTTTGTTGACTACTTTAAATTTTTTTGGTTTATCAATCTACATAAGATTTGAGCTTGCGTAATTGCTGGATTTTGTTAAAAAAACAACTTAATTATGTTACTAACATGCTCTTTAACTATCTAATTAGGAAATGGGTCCCAAAATTCCTGTCTTATATATCCATAAAAAATTTTGAAATATTTCCATCCCTTTCGAAACCACTGCAACGCTAGTTATTCTTGAAACCCAAGAGGGATTAGGGTTCTATGGACATTGTTTACATTCTATCTTTGCATAGTCCAATCAATTGTACAGATATGTTATATATAAAAATAATTTAAATAATAGATGAAATCATATACCAAAACTATCAGTATGATACGTAAATTAGGGTAACATGGTTAAAAATTACGGATAATGACCACAAATATGTTTTTCATTAAAATATATATCATATTCATAAATAAAGAATTAATTTTTTTAAATATATTAATGTTATTTGTTAAAAAAATACTTTTAATTAAATTTATTAATATTTATTAATTATTAATTTAGTTATACAAAAAAAATTACATTGTAATTCCCCTCGCTATATATAAGTACATTATATTTCTCGTTTAAAATTTTAAACATCTTTCTCATTTATATTAAGAAGATACAAATAGAAAGTTTCAAAAATTAACTCTGAATTCACCTAAGATTTATATCAAGAAAACAAAAGAATTCTAAATATTTCATTACATTTACCCTCATTACACATCAAACGTAAAATGCATGATATGGTCATTTTCACTTATGCGACCATCAACTTCCAGTAAAATATCCTTTAACAAGCCATCTCTCAATAAATTAATTTCTCTGAAAACTTGATGAAAAGAAATACTATCAAAATGGGAAATAAGAAGTTGAATATTCTTTTATATATAACATAACATGAATTATCTAAAACATGCAATCTATTCATCCAATTAATCACAATCATGAGAAAAGAGTTACCAAATATTTGAATATTATGCACACAATTTTTAACTGATAGAGATGGGCACAATTTTAAGGCCATAAATTCAACTTTATTCTTGGATCCCCTTTCTAACCCTGCTTTGAATTTTATTGAATGACCTTCATTCACATATAATATACCACAAACCAACCAACGTGTCGAGCAAAAATTGGATATGTCGAACACAAACCAACCTTGTCATGTCATGAACATAACCTGTCATTGCAATCTAACAAACAAAACCAGATGTTGCAACATAATGAACATAGTGATGTTGCAATGTGACGAACAAAGTAATGTCGCAATGTGTCGAACATTGTAAATGTCGCATTGTGACAAACATAGTCCTATCGTCGCAATGTGATGACGATATCCTTACGTTGAAATGTCATGCACATATCTTAACGTCGCAATGTGACAAACATTTCCAAATGTCACAATGTGACAAACATAATCCATTCTCAAAATGTGATGTACACAACCTAATGTCACAATGTGACAAACAAGTCATGGCATAACAATGACACAAACATTTCCCGAAATCACATTGTGATAAACATAACCCACTGTTGGAATGTGACAAATATATTCCAACACCATAATGTGTCAAACGAAAACCTTGCATCGTGATGTGATGGTTATAACCTCACATTGTCATGTGACGAACAAAACCTAATGTCGTAATGTGACGAACAAAACCTAATAGAAATTGCAATGCGATAGTGCCATAGTAAACCATGGTTAAACATTTTATGCATGGCCCACCATAATTCCACATGGTCTAGCAAGGTCAACCATGGGCATGGTCATCCATAGTCTACCATGGTCATGTTCAACCTAGTTAACCATGGTGAGCGTGAGCCATTATCAACCATACTTAAATTTGGCCGAGGTCAAGCTCAACCATGGTTAACCATATTCAACCATGGTCAAGGTCAACCATAGTAAACCATAATCATGGTCATGGTCAACAATAGTCAAAAAAGGAAACACTTCGTTAGATTTTTTTTTAAACTTAGGAAAAACTTCTTTTTCATAATGTGTCGAACACAAACCAACATTATCACGTGACAAACATACCCCGATGTTGCAATTTGGTGGCGAAGGTTTCAATGTGATTCACATAGTAATGTTACAATGTGACGAACATAGTAACATCACAATGTGACAAACATAGTAACATCACATTGTGATGAACATACACCTTGTCATCGCAATGTGACAAGCATATCCTCATGTTGCAATGTGACGAACATAACCCATTGTCACAATGTCGTGCACACAACCTAATGTCGTATTGTGACAAACAAAGGCCAACACTGCTATGAGACATGCATTTCCCACTATCGCAATGTGATGAACATAAGCCACTGTTGGAATGTGACAAACCTATTCCAACTCCATAATGTGACAAACAAAAAACCTATGTCGCAATGTGATGACCATAGCCTCATGATGTCATGTTACAAACAAAACCTCATGTCACAATGTGTTAAACAAAACGTGTTTGACATTGCAATGGGATAGTGCCATAGTAAACCATGGTTAAACATAATCAACATGACCCACCATAATTAGCTCCACATGGTCTACAAAGGTCATCCAAGGGAATGGTCAACTATAGTCAATCCTAGTGAACCATACTCAACCATGATGAAGGTCAGCCATGATCAACCACAACGATCTACTAATTAATGAAATAATACATAAATACATTAATATGTTAAAGTATTAATGTGTTAAAGTATTAATGTATTAATTAATTAATATATTAATTTAGTGTATAAATTCAAGTATTAATACATTAACAATAATAAAGTATTAATAATAAATCTAATAAAGTATAAATTTAAAGTATTAATATTTTCTTATTTAGTAATACATTTAAATTGAAGTATTAATTTTAATGTATTACTTTATTAATGTATTAATTATTAATACTTTAATACTTTATTAATGTATCAATAATTTCATGATGTGTATAACTTTATTAGTGTATTAAGGTAATACACTATTGTATTAATAGTGTATTATGTATACCTCCATAGACTTTACTAGTCAAATCACTAGGTGGAGGGGGGTCCCTTGTCCCACAAACAAGGGGGTCTGATACACCAATTTGGTGTGGCGTGGTTGTGACCTTAAAAATAGATTATTATTATTATTATTATTACTCTAGCAATGTATTAATGTATTAATTAATTAATATTAATATTAATATTAATAAATTACATTAATATATTAATTGATTAATACATTAACACATTATTGTATTTATGAATTAATACATTAATTAATAGACCATTAATGTATTAATTAATTAATACAGTAATTCTTTAGTACATAATTTTTTTTTCGATGGAAGAAATTATGGGAAACCCTTTGAGTGTTTTCTCATATTTCACGGATGCTAACCCCAAGAGGATAAAGAGAGTTGAACCTGTGACCTCCCGAACTGATCACTGGGGGAGCGATCTCATGTCAGCTCAAGACTGCTTGAGCTAACCCTTGGAGTTATAAATTCCATAGGAATGTAAAACACTAGGATTTCCTAGGTGATCACCCATCCCAACACTGCTCTAGCCAAACACACTTAACTGTGGAGGTATAATTGGATCGGTGCATTAATGTTGTAGACATGTACACTTTAATACATTAATGTATTATTATTAATACATTGTCAATGTATTATTACCTTATTAATCATTTATTAATATATTAATAATGTATTAATGTAAAAATGTATTATTAGTGTATTTATTACTTTATTAATGGAGTATTAATAATTTATTAATTTAATGTAAATTAATGTACTCTTGGATACTTTAACACTTTATTAATTGATCAATTAATTAACTAATACTTTAAAAGATTAATGTAATAATGTATTAGTAATGCATTAATACTTTTTTAATGTATTATTAATACTTTAATACTTGAATAATACATGCAATGAGATTGACATCTCCAATGGTTGCAATATGATAAACATAACACATTGTGAGAATGTGAAAAACCTATTCCAAGTCCATGATGTGACAAACGAAAACCCCAAGTCGCAATGTGATGACCATAACCTCACAATGTCATGTGATGAATGAAACCTGATGTCGCGATGTGATGAACATAACATGATCGACATTGCAATCTGATAATGCCACAGTAAACCATTCTTAAACAAAATCAACAAGGTCCACCAAAATCAGCTCCACATGGTCTCGAAAGGTCAAACATGGACATGGTCAACCATAGTCAACCATGGTGAAGATCAACTATAATCAACCATAATAGTGTATTAATTAATGCATTAATGCATAAATACATTAATGTGTTAAAGTATTAATGAATTAATACATAAATATATTAATGTGATGTATAAATTAAAGAATTAATACATTAATAATAACAAACTATTAATAATAAATTCAATAAAGTATAAATATATTTTAATAATATTTTATTAATGTATTACTTTATTAATATATGAATATTGTATTAATGTATTAATACTTAAATGCAATAATGTAGTACTTTAACATTATATTTTTATGTAATAGTGTATTATTAATGTATTTTTACTTTATTAGTGTATTATTAATAAATTGCAATACATTTTTAATATATTAGTGTTTTATTAATGTATTAATTAATACTACTTTATTAATTTATTAATAGTTTCATAATGTATTATTGTTGTATTAGTATATTAATATTTTAATTTATATATTACATTACTGCATTAATGTATTTATGTATTAATGCATTAATTAATAGACCATTAATGTATTAATTAATTAATACAACAATACTTTAGTACATTAATGTATTATCACATCAATGTATTAATACAAAAATCATTTCCCCCATTGAGAGCATGGCTATGACTAGATACCTAATGTATAAGAACAAGTTAAGCAACATGGAAGACAAGAGGATTCCTAAAATTACCTCAAAATTCAGTCGTAACCATCTTTTACTCAAGCACTAATAGCATAAAGATGCCCGGTATTGGCTAAGCTATTGGGGAATCATGGAAGGAACCATTTTTTATCTAGGAGCATTGCCTTCAAAGTCAATAGTGCATGCGTGGAGGAAAACAAAGGACATCTTAGCAATGATAGAATTTCAAATCGAGCATTTAACTCATAATTTAATGGGTTGTTGAGATATTTTTGTAACAACATTTTAAAATGTAACTTGTTTGTAAAGTCTTGAAGGACTAAAAGAAATTGCAGATATGGAGTGTCAACTCTATCTGGCAATAACTATTATTTAATGTAATAGGATAGAGTAGGTAATAGCTTTGAATTTGAAATGATAGATTTCAGAACAAGACGAGAGAGCTCATGGACCAGTCCTTAGATAGTTTTTCAATATTTCATTGTAAGATGGAGAATGTAAGAGACATAATAGAGAGATCAGTAGAGCAGAGTAGAATAGCAAAAACACTATGTATTTTGTTTTCATGAATGAATAGAGCAGACATAAATTGTCCCAAATCCTTGGACTGGGTTCATTTCATGTGTGATTGAATGAATGTTATTCAATGTGTATGATTTGTTATAGTTCAGTTCATGTATGAGTGTCTGAGAGATTAACTATATGAGTTTGTGATGAAACTGGTTGAGTTTCAATCGTTTCTCTTCTAATACTAGTAGGCAAGGTGTGCATCTCGAGCGCAAGGAGTGTGTCGACTGAGTCTAGGATTGATTCAGAGAACTTCAGAGAGATATTCAGAGAAACTCAAACTAGGTGCAAGGTGTGCACAATGTCAAGGAGCCAACAAGATTCGGAGAACTAGCACAGAAGAATGTCAGGTGGGCAAGAAGCATTTTCTTGGCAAGAAAATCCTTCGAACTAAGTTATTCGAAATCCATAGAACACAAGATGTGTGTGGGCGATCGAAATCCTTCCAAGGGTTAAATCTCAGAAGAGACAACACTTTCTACAAGTGTTAGTGAGATCCAGGAGTTAGAATCGCAAGAGGGGTGAAGATCAAGTCTCTGAACCCTGAGAAATATTCTAAGTCTGGGAGAAGGTGGAAGTTCAGGAGAGAAGGTACAATGGTCGTAGTTCAACCGCAGGGAAGATGTAGACCATCAAATCTATGTCCAGGCAACGAGAAGTAAGCGTAGGAGGAAAACGAATCTGGCGTGTGAACCAACAGTCGTTGGATCCGGAGAAATTCGCATGCGGGAAGTTTCGAACCCATCAGAATCGTCAATCAGAGAGGGCATGTGGCAAGCACACAATTTTTCGCTAACTCACAACTTGAAAGGGTCAAAGGGAAGTCTGTGGGGTTTCACAAAATGCAAACTCCTGAAAGGATCATAGCCGTTGATCATTCCGAAGTCATCGGGACCGTTCGTTGTCAAGGAAGACACATGGTGAAGATTCATCATTTCGCTGACTCACCGAGTGAAGAAGTCAAAGAACAAAATTGGGAGAATTCATGAAGAGCAGATTCGTGAGAGGATCACAGTTGTTGATTGTCCTAACATCATCAGGGCCATCCATTTTGGAGGGATGCATGGCGACATACCAACATTTCGCTGAATCGCTACTAGAGAGGGTCAAAGGAGTAGAGGCGAGGACTCGCAAGGTCCATACTCATGATAGGATATAATTCGTTAGGTCATGAGAGAAACGTGACCGTCGATCTGGGTGAAGGAAATATTAAAAGTTCAGGGATCGAGCTTTTGAAAGGTAAGCATGGGGGTTGAGCTTCAATCTCGTGAAACGTGAAGTCCCGACGTGCTTGGAGGAGTATCCCTAGGTCATAGATAAGGTTCACCTATGCGAAGACCAAAGGGAGAGCTAAGGAACATTATCCTATTTCGGAACTCGAGGATTGGAGAGTTAGAGTGGACTCATATGTGGAAGTGCTGAGGTCATGAAATGCAACGAGCATTTCTGGGCTCAGTCGATGGTCACAAATGGTGGTCACATGAGGTAATATTCTAGGGGAGCTAATGATCACTCAACCCAAATCGAGAATCGACTATCGATAGGATTTAGGAGGCTCATTACAAGGAATCCTGATACGCGAACTTGTGATACGCCTTTTGCGTAGGCGTGTGGTCACAGCCCGTGACTGTGTGCAGTTGAAGCTCGTTCTTGAGTTCTCAGTCACGAAGGTGGATTTTCATGAGAGGACCTATGGATTTGAATATTTAAAGTTCCAGCAGGGACCAGAGAACTATCCCAGCACAAGGAGATTGAACGATCCAGTTACTGGGAGGTCAGCGAAACCTGCCGAGGTAGGGGGTTTGCATTAGGTGGTATCAGAGCCGAGATTAAGTTTGTTTGTAGACAGTGGACAAAAGGATAAAGGAGGAAATTTGATATCATTTGTGGTATCAAGGAAATTTGATTTATGTTCGAAGGTGACACCATAAAATGATGCCACCCAGAAGGCGCAGAGCGAATGAAGAAATGGAAGAAGAAATGAGGTGACTTCGAATGAGGTTGGACACCATGGAAACATCACACAGGAGAGCACCATACATTGGAGATATCAATGAAGCTGAGAGTGAAGAAGAAGAAAAAGATGCAGAAAATGTAGCAGAAGATGCTGCACAAGATCGCTTAATAAAAGTTGTTTCGAAGATAGGAGCCAGAGCAAGAATAGAGGTACATATGTATGAGGGAAATTTGGAAGTTGAAGAATTGTTATATTGGTACGTGCTATGGACGAACACTTCGATTATGAATAAATCGAAGAAGATAAGATGGTGAAGCATGCAGTGACAAGACTGAAAGGTCATGCAACGTTATGGTGGGATGAACTACAAGTCAAACGTAGGAGAAATGGTTAAAAAAAAAAAAAAACTAGGATAGGATGGTAGCTAAGTTGAAATCCAAACTTATCCCAAAGGATTACCATATCAATCTTTACAGAAGATTGCAGAACCTGAAACAGAGGGGTTTATTAGTGAAGGAGGAAACTGAATAATTCTACCGATTGAACATCAGGGTTGGACAGAAGGAAAATGTGGATGAGAAGACAACCAGATATATCAATGGTATGAGATATGAAATCCAAGAGGAAATCAACATGATGTCTGTCATTAAAGTCAAGGATTCCTATCAAGAAGCCTTGAAAGCTGAGGAAAAATTGGCTAGGAGGCAAAGCCAATGAAGCAAAGGCAGAAATTCAAGCAGAGGCAAGGGAACTAGCAGAGAGAAGTTCTAGAAGTCAAAGCCTGAAGCTAACAAACATCATAGACACCCTGAGAAGGGTGGAAGTTATAAAGAAGGATAACATGGAGGAAGAAGTTCTTCTTCCAGAGGTAGAGGAAGAGGAAGAACCAGAGGAGGCATAGTTAAATGCTATACCTGTGGAAAAGAAGGAAAAAAATCTTGGGAATATCCTGACAGAAAAAGAGAAGAAGGTGGAGAAGCACACATTGCCGAAGCATAGAAGAATGTGGAAGAAGAAGCTACAGAAGGAGGAAGAAACCTCACGATGAGGAAAAATCTTCTTAAACCAGAAAAGGAACCAGAGGAACCAGTTCAACGAACAAGCCTATTCAGAACTGCTTGCAAGTTGAAAGAAAGAGTTTGCAAGGTGATCATAGACAGTGGGAGCACTGACAATCTAGTATCCATAGAGATGGTGGAGAAGTTGGAGCTGAAGACAACTGCACATCCAAATCCATACAAGGTATCGTGGTTGCAAAAATGACATCAAGTCATGGGAAGTCAACAATGCCAAGTTGAATTTAAAATAGGAGGTTACAAAGATGAAATACTATGTGAAGTAATTCCTATGGATGTCTGTCATATTTTATTGGGGAGGTCGTGGCAGTATGACCGAAAATTTATTCATGATGGAAGAAAGAATACCTATCCCATAGAAAAGAATGGTAGAACACATATGTTGTTGCCCATAGAAGACAAAGAGAAAAAGATAGAATCTAGTTCAAGCATACTTCTCATGAGTGGGAAGGAGATCTTAAAAGAAGTCAAGAAGGAGAAAGAAATGCAGTTTGTTTTTGTGAGGAAGCCTAGAGTTATCCTTACGAATACATCTGTAGAAGACTTACCTGTAGAAATACAAGAACTATTGGAAAAATTTGTTGATATAGTCATGGATGAGTTACCACACTCATTACCACCCATTAGGAGCATAAGCCATCATATTGACCTTATTCCAGGAGCTAGTTTACCAAACAAAGTAGCTTATAGGTTGACACCTAGAGAGACTGAGGAAGTCAAAAATCAAGTCTAGGAGTTGTTGGATAAGGGGTTAGTCAGGGAAAGCCTAAGCCCATGTGTAGTACCGAATGTGTTAAGTCCAAAGAAAGATGGAGGATGGAGAATATGTATATATTCTAGAGCCATCAATAAGATAACCATTAGATACAGATTCCCTTTACTGAGGATGGATGATTTGATGGACTGCCTTAGTGGAGCATACTATTTTTCCAAAGTAGACCTGAAGAGTGGATATCATCAGATAAGAATGAGAGAGGGAGATGAATGGAAAATAACATTCAAGACAAATGAAGGATTGTTTGAATGGTTGGTCAAGTCATTTGGGTTGAAAAATGCACCAAGCACATTTATGATATTGATGAATGAAGTGTTGAAAGACTTCATAGGAAAATTTGTCATAGTATATCTAGATGATATACTAATATTCAGCAAGACAAAGGAACAACACTTAAGATATCTGACATTAGTGATGGAAAGGTTGCAGTAAGAGAAATTGCTGATAAATCTGAAGAAGAGTTCTTTTATGAAGAAGGAGCTCATATATTTGGGTTTTGTAATCTCTTCAAATGAATTGAATATGGACCCAGAAAAAGTGAGAGTGATCAGAGAATGGCCATTACCGAGCAACATATTTGAGGTACAAAATTTCCATGGGTTAACAATCTTTTATAGAAAATTTATCAGAAATTTCAGTGGCATATGGGCACCCATGTTGGACACTGTGAAGAAGAAAAACAAGTCCTTCAGTTGGACAGAGGAAGCTAAAAGAAGTTTCAAAGTGTTGAAAGAGATGATCACAGAGCATCCAATTATGGTCTTACCATATTTTGGAAAAACATTCAGGTGAGATGCGATGGAAGTGGATTAGCTATTGGAGCAGTCTTGAGTCAGGACAATAGACCAGTTGCTTATTTCAGCGAGAAATTGAATGACGTCAAGAAAAAGTATTCCACGTATGACAAGGAATTTTATGTAGTGATTCAAGCATTGAAAAAATGGAGACATTATCTAATTCCTAAAGAATTTGTCTTGTACAGTGACAATCAAGCTTTGCAATTTATTACTAGGCAAGAAACCTTGAATCAGAAACATGCAAAATGGGTAGAATTCATGAAGAATTTTACTTTTGTTATTAAACAAATTGTTGGAACTGCTAACAAAGTCTCATATGCTTTGAGAAGAAGGAGTTTGATTGTACAGGAATTCCAGGTGGAGACCTTGGGGTTTGAACACCTCAAGGAGATGTATAAAGAAGATGCAGATTTCAAAGAATCTTACGAGGCATGAAAGAATCCTTTATTGGGAGATAGACGCCCATGGAATGAATATTTGATTCAGGATCAATTATTGTTCAAGGGGAGACAATTATGCATTTTGAAGTGCTCAATGAGAGACAACCTACTAAAAGAGAAACACAATGGAGGTTTAGTTGGACACTTTGGTCACGATAAGACATTTGCACAACTGATCAATTCATATTATTGGTCGAGCATGAGAGAAGAAGTGAATAAGTTTGTAAACAAATGCATAATTTGTCAATATGCAAAAGGAAGATAATAGAACACTGGTTTGTATCAGCCATTACCAATTCCAGAGAGGTCGTGGGATGCTGATCCAGGTGGATATCGGTGGCCACCCACCTTTTCCAAATGGCTCAAAACAGTTTTCTGGCCATTTTGACAATTTACTATTTTTAGCAGGTTTTAACTTCCGGGGCCATTTTGAGGGTCCAAATGAAGGTTTTTCGAGATCAAGATTCTCAATGATAGCCAAAGGCATGACTGAGCCCCCAAAATGAATCTCCTCGACAATACCTTTCCAATGATCTATCACACGCCTAAAACGGAGATCGTATGCAAAAGTTACGACCCCGGGAAGTTGATGCACCAACTTACCCAAACGGGGCCCACATGACTTTTGGCGCTTCATCTCCTAGGGTTAGGTTTTTGGATG
>ML785463.1:425318-441143 GCA_009831015.1 Picea engelmannii
AGTCTTTCACTCTGTATTTTTACAGTCTCTGTACATTTCTTTGATTAATAGAAATCGTGTATTACTGTATATCTGTGTTTATGGTTGCATCTCTAATACATTTCTGTTATATTATTGAATATCTGCAATATCTCTGTGCATTTATTTATTATATCTCCGCTCTCATTTCGTGTTGAAAATAATCCGGATCAGATGCAATCAGTATGGATTTTTTGGGGGGATTGCCTAAAACTCAAAAAGGGAGTGATTCCATTTTTGTTGTGGTAGACAGATTCTAAAAAATGGCACATTTCATACCATTCCAGAAGACAAGCGATGCCACACACATCACCAATTTATTTTTCAGAGAAGTAGTGAGACTACATGGATTGCCAAGGAGCATAGTTTCAGACAGGGACACAAAATTTGTAGGAAAATTTTGGAGGAAATTATGGAAGAGGCTAGAGATGAACTTATCCTTTGGTTCAACATATCATCCTCAGATAGATGGACAGATTGAAGTAGTAAAAATGAGTATGGGAAACTTGTTGAGAATTTTAGTCACTGAGCAAGGTCAACAATGGGATCAGATTCTGGCACACGCAAAATTTGCATTTAACAATTCAGTGAACAAGAGCACATGAAAAAGTCCCTTTGAAATTGTGTATGGTATATAGCCAAGAGGGATTACAGAGTTGATATATTTTAGTCAAGAAGAGTTCAGAAGTGTTGGAGCAGAGGATTTTGCAACAAAAATGCAAAAAATCCATGACAGAGTCAGAGAGAAGTTACAGGATAGTAGTTAGAAATACAAGAGCAAAGTTGATCAAAGGAGAAGAGAAGTTCAATTTGAAGTTGGAGATGAATTTTTAGCTCATTTGGAAAAAGAGATATTCCCAAGGGGAACGTACCACAAGTTAAAGATGAAAAATATAGGACCATGCAGGATTCTCAGAAAATTCACAGCCAATGCTTATGAGATTGAGTTGCCAAACAATGTTGGGATATCGCCAATATTTAATGTTGCAGACTTGTATCCTTACAGGAGAGATGAAATAGGAGAATCATATGATCAAAAAGAAATTCAATGGGAAGAGAAATATCCCACACTAGAAAAACCTCAGATGGAGAAAATTATCGAATAGAGGGATGGAAAGAAAACCAGATGGAAGACATATCCTGAATACTTAGTGAAGTGGAAATATCATCCAATAGAAGATGCAAGTTGGGTCACAGAACCTGATATTTTGAAGCATGGAAAGACAGTGCAAGAGCTCATGGACAAGAGTCCATGAAATTTTTTAACCAGAGGAGTATGATGCAGGAGCATCACCTTCAAAGTCAACAACGCATGTGTGGACGCAAACAAAGGACATCTCAGTAATGACAAAATTTCAAATCGAGCATTTAACTCATAATTTAATGGGTTGTTGAGATATTTTTGTAACAACATTTTAAAATGTAACTTGATTGTAAAGTATTGAAGGATTGTAAGAAATTGCAGATATGGAGTGTCGACTCTATTTGAAAATAACTAGTAGTTATTGTAATAGGACAGAGTAGGTAATATCTTTGAATTTGAAATGATAGATTTCAGAACATGATGAGAGAGCTCGTGGAGCAGTCCTTAGATATTTTTTCATCATTGCATTGTAAGATAGAGAATGTAAGAGACATAATAGAGAGATCAATAGAGCAGAGTAGAACAACAAAAGCACTATGTATTTTGTTTTCATGAATGAATAGAGCAGACATAAATTGTCCCAAATCTTTGGACTGGGCTCATTTCATGTGTGATTGAATGAATGTTATTATGTGTGCATGATTTGTTACATTTCAATTCATGTATGAGTGTTTGATAGATTAACTATATGAGTTCGTGACAAAACTGGTTGAGTTTCAATCATTTCTCTTATGATACTCATATGCAAGGTGTGCATCTCGAGTGCAAGGAGTGCGCCAACTGAGTCTAGGATTGATTTAGAGAAGTTCAGAGAGAGATTCATAGAAACTCAGATGAGTTGCAAGGTGTGCACAACGTCAAGGAGCCAACAAGCTTCAGAGAACCAACGCGGAAGAATGCCAGCTGGGTGAGAAACATTTTCTTGACAAGAAAATCCTTCAAACTGAGTTATTCGAAATCTTGAGAATGCAAGATGTGCATGGGATATTGAAATCCTTCCAAGGGATAAAGATCAGAAGAGATATCACTATCTACAAGTGTTAGCGAGATCCAGTAGTTCGATTCGCAAGAGGGGTGAACCCTGAGAAATATTCTAAGTCTGGGAGAAGGCAGAAGTTCAGGAGAGAAGTTACAGTTGTCATAGATCAGTCGCAGGGAACATCTGGACCGTCGAATCTGTGTCCAGCTAGCGAGAAGTAAGTGCAGGAGGAAAACAGATCTGAACTTTCAGATATGGCATGTGAACCAACAGTCATTGGTTCCAGAGGAAGTCGCAAGGGAGAAGTTCTGAACCCATCGGAGCCGTCCATCGAAGAGGGCGTGTGGAAAGTGCACAACATTTCCCTGACTCACAACTTGAAAGGGTCAAATGGAAGTCTATGAGGTTTCGCAAAACGTGAACTCCCGAAAGGATCATAGTTGTTTATAGTTCCGAAGTCATCAGGACTATCCATTGTGAAGGGAGACACGTGGCAAAGAGTCATTGTTTTGTTGACTCACAGAGTGAAGAAGTGCAAGAATAGAATCAGGAGAATTCACGAAGAGCGGATTCACAAGAGGATCACAGTCATTGATTGTCTTGACGTCATCATGACCATCCATTTTGGAGGGGTGTGTGGCGAGAGACCAACATTTCGTTGATTCGCTACTAGAGAAGGTCAAAGGAGTAGAGTCGAGGAATCACGATAGGATCCGAGTCATCAGATCATGAGAGAAACGTGACCATCAATCTGGGTGAAGGAAATATCGAAGGTTTGGGGATTGGGATTTCGAAAGGTAAGTGTGGGTGTTGAGCTTCAATCTAGCGAAACGCAAAGTCCCGATGCGCTTGGAGGAGTATCCCTAGGTCATAAGTAAGGGTCACTTGGACGGAGACCAAAGGGAGAGCTAAGGAACATTAGCTCATTTTATAACTCGAGGATTGCAGAGTTAGAGTGGACTCATACGTGGAAGTATCGAGGTCATGAAATGCAACAAGCCTTTCTAGGCTTAGCTGGTGGTCACAGGTATTTTCCACGTGGGGAAATATTCGAGGGGAGATAACCATCACTCAACCCTAATCGGGAATCAGCTATCGAGACGATTGAGGAGGCTCACTCCAAGGAATCTTGATACAGGAAATTGTGATAGGCCTTTTGCGTAGGCGTACAGTCAGAGCTCGTGACCGCGTGGAGTAGAAGCTCGTGCTTGGGTGCTTAGTCATGCAGGCAGAGTTTCGTGAGAGGACCTGTGGATTTGAAGAGTGAAAGTTCTAGCAGGGACCAGAGAATTGTCCCAGCTCAAGGAGATTGAATGATCCAATGATCGGGAGGTCAGCGGACCTTGCCGAGGTAGGGCGTCTGCATCAATTTTGTAGAATAATGATACTATTAAAAATATCATTAAATAAAAATTGAAGGAGAAAATGTGGTGTGATAAAGAGTTAGAGGAATTTGTTTTTTTAGGTATTATAAGGATGTAATCAACCATAATCTAGAAGATCAAATTTATCTCTCTATTTTTACAAGTGTAAAGAAAAACATAATCTTATTCTCATGAGCTCCATAGTGAAACTAGGCATTGGTCAATTCTTAAAATGTCATGGGATGAAAGAGTGTGTCACCTTTGTGACACTAAGAAGGTTGAAGATGAAAAACACTTTCTCTTAGATTGTCCATCCTATACCCAAATTAGATCTCAATTTCAAAAAAATTCTCACACTACCAACCTTCTAACCTTTTAGCTCAACAAAACTATCGTGATCTTGGAAAACTTTTCTTAAATATTTTTGAGCACATAAACAAAATTCTAAAGAATTACAAGTAATCTCTTACCCTCTTAAGGTCAGATATACCCATTCGATTTTAGTGTCCATGTTAATCACCATCATCTCATTAATACATTATAATTGTATTATTACTTTATTAATGTATTATTACTTTATTAATATATTACTTTATTAATACTTTATTAATGTATGAAATATGTATTAATACTTTAATGCATTTATGTAAAAATTTATTATTAATGTATTTTTACTTTATTAATGCACTATTAATACTTTATTACTTTAATGTATTTTTGGATACTTTAATACTCTATTAATGTATTGTTTTATTAGTGTATTAATACTTTTTTAATGTATTAAATTAATTATTACAATATACATTAATGTATTAATGTAATGTATTATAACTTTAATTTATACATTATATTAATATAATAATTAATTAATACATTAATGATTTATTAATCCTCCCCGTACATGCCCACCCTCAACTCAGAGCAACTGCATTATAAAAGTGGTTGATATATGCCAATTGGAGTCATTAATTTTAAAGATGGAAAATGGCACCAATCTACGCATGTCAACCAATTTTATAAAGTTGTTGTTGTTGGTATAACTACTATAACTAGAAATTTCTCTCGAAGGTGCAAAATTACGTCATTATAAGGTGAAAATGTCGAAATGTTTTATATTTAGATTATGATGGGTAAACTAAGAACATTGTGATGGTATGAACATAGACAGATTGCATCTCCTCAATCCTTCGATCTTTGTGACACATCAAAAAATCAAAGTTTAGATTAGACACGTTAAGGCCATCTAACAAACGAAAAACCATCAAGAATGAATAAATGTGGCATCTCGGTGTGTAGCACACCCTAATTAATTTTGGTCCTAGTGTATTTCATCGCTCTGAATATTTCATTCCTTGGAATGTATTGTATGGGAGAAAATTTCCCACTTGTACACACATCACATAGCTCCAAATTTTTGTTCTTCATGACATATTTCATCATGTCAAAGTTTGCTTTCATGCGACACATCACATCACGCAAAATTTTCCTTTGTTGTGACATATTGTGTTGAGTCAAAGTTTCTTTTCATGTGACATGTCGTATCTAGCCAAAATTGACCAAGTACGACCATGGTTGACAAAGTATGAGCATGGTTGACCAAGTATGACTACGAGTGATCACGATTAACCATGGTTGAACATGTATGAGTATGGTTGACTATGACTAACCATCTATGGTTATGTTTGACCATGGTTTACCATGGTTGATTTTTTTTTTCCATGGTTGGTAATGTTTGATAATGATTAACTTTGATCAACCATGGTTTACTATGGTTGAATTTGGTTGACTAATACCATTGTTGACTATGTTTG
The DNA here is from genome assembly GCA_009831015.1 of Picea engelmannii. Lineage (NCBI taxonomy): Eukaryota > Viridiplantae > Streptophyta > Pinopsida > Pinales > Pinaceae > Picea > Picea engelmannii. The sequence goes on from ML785463.1 coordinate 430,635, forward strand.
ATTTTGGTCATTTTGCATGACTATGTTTTTCTTTGGTTGAATATATTTGACTATGGTTGATTCAGTTGATCATGATTAACCACGGTGGACTATGTTTGACTATGGTTGCTCGTGGTGAATGATGGTCAACTATAGTTGACATTTAGTTGACCATGATTGAATGTGGTTAACAATGGTTGACCATGTTAACCGTTTTTGCCCATGGTTGATCATGTTTGACTATGACTAGTAATGTTTAACTACGGATGATTATGTATAACCATGTTTGACAATGGTCAACCTTGTTTGACTTTGGTCGACACTGATTGACCATTGAATATTGTGGTTTGGTTGTGTTTGACAATGGTTTTCCATGGTAAACCATGTTTGGCTATGTTTGATGCAACATGGATCAAGGGTTATGTTAGATTATGATGTACCCCAGTGGTTGTGTCACATTACAACATTCATATTCATTTCCTTGTGTCAAAATACTGCATTCCTTATGTTCACTATTATTCTGGTTGACCATGCTTGGCTTGGTTTTCCATGTTTGATTATGGTTGAGCATCTTGATTATGTTTAACCATTGTTGATTATGGTACTGTAGCATTGTGATGTTCATCTTAGTTGAGTTATGTTAGATTTATACGTTCCTGAATGGTTAGGATGAATTGTGATATTGATCTTGGTAGACTTATATGGAGTTGCTACATTACTTAATCTTTTTTTTGCATTGTGACATTCCTTGAGGGTTATGTCAAATTTGTGATGTTCCTTAATGGACATGTCAGATTGAGATATCCATGTAGGTGGAATTATATCAATTTGTGATGTTCTTGAAGGGTTATGTCACATTGCAATGTGCATGAAAGGGTATGTTGGATTGTGATGTTCCTCAATGGTTATGTAGTATTACAACATTAATTTATGTCAAATTTCCATGCTTCTCAATGGTTATGTTGCAATGTGATGTTCCTAAATGGTTAAGTTAGAATGTGACATTCGAGAATGGTCATTTCATACTACGACATTTAACATGGTTAACTAAGGTTGACCATGGTTGACTAAGTTTGACCATTTTCCACCACTAAGGATGACTATGGTTGTCCATGGTTTAATATTGTTATCTTTGGGTAGTATGGTAGACTTTGGTTTTACTATGGTTGTATATGGTTGAATATGGTTGACCATAATTGAACATGGTTGAATTTAATTGACCATGGTTAATTGTGGATGACTATGGTTACCCATGTATTCATATTGTTGACTTTGATTGTCCATGGTTGATTTTGGTTGGCCATGGTTCACTAGGGTTGATTTTGGTTTACTATGGTTGACCATGGTTCACTTAGCTTGTCTATGATTCACTTTGAAATATTTCTAATTGTAAGTCATTGCATCAAAAAAAAGTTTCCACTTGCATGACATATCGCAAAAAGTTTTTCTTTGTCTGACATATCACATGCCTCAAACTTTCATTTATTGCAACATATCACATTGTGTCAAAATTTATTTCTATGCGATACATAACACTTTCTCAAGCATTCCTCCATTGCAAAATGTCGCATCACATCAAAGTTTATTTATGTGTGACATATCACACTTTCTCAAACTTTCCTCCATTGCGACATATCACATCCCTCCAAACTTCCATTCATTTGCAACATAGTGTATCACATCAAAGTTTATTTCCGTGCAACACAACACACATTTCCAAACTTTCCTTCCATGGAACATATTGCATTGTGCCAAAATCTATTTCCATGTGACACATCACACCTAAAATTCCTTTGACTGTGACATATCACATTGCATCAAACTTTCTTTCTATGTGAAACATTGAATCTCCTCAAACTTTCGATCTTTGTGACACATCACATCACTCCAAGCTTTCCTTTTCCACATAATATCACATCATGTCAAAATTTATTTATGTGTGACACATAACACACTCTCAAACTTTATTTCCATGCAACATAACACATCATGTCAAACTTTCCTTCCATGTGACACATCACATCTCCTTTGTCCCATCATATCACATCAACTAAAAGTTTATTTTCGTGCAACACATCACACATTATCAAACTTTCTTTGTGTGCAAGATATTGCATCGTGTTTGGCTTAAACAATATGGATATTTGAAACTTTGATTTAATGGGTGAATTATTGGTTTGACTTAATTCATTTCAAGAAAGATCGATTGATAGATGTAAAGGAAAGAAGGAATCACTTGCTTTCCATTATTGTTTATTGTTTCACAATTTGTTTGAAGGAAACCTAATGACATGGTGAAGAAATAATCAATAGGTTTCTTATTGGGTAGGATTTTATGAATTAGAAGATAATGGTCCCTTGAATCAAGCAATAGATGTGGACTTCGCCATGGTTTCGCAAGTTAGCAACCTTGACGACTAGAAAATTATGTTGCAATGACGCTACATCTATATTGACGGTCAAGTTGGAGAACAAAAAACATCCAATTGGTCTGGAATGGAAAAGAGAGATGTTAGTGCACTGGCGAAATTCAATGGTTTGTGCAGATATCCCTCAGAATGCATAGATTGATTGGTTTCCCAACTTCTCATTGCTCCTTGTCATGGTTATGTCACTCACTTTTAGATCTGGTAGGGAAAAACCAAATGAATGCACGATTATCATCGCTCCAATCCATGCAACAAGCTAATATCCTTAAATGTCGATAGCTCTTATATGCAAGCCATAATACCTCCAACTCTACTTTGACAAAGATTCTCATTTTTTTTTTTAATTGTATCAAATTCAAATCCGATTTCGAACTAGAACTTGGTAATTATGGTTTAACTAAAATATGTGGAAATAAAATGTATTATCCTAAGTAAGCTAACAAAGGACTATGCAGAGATTAACCAAAAAATGGATGGAGCTCGGGCCACTAAAGAGAATGGGATAAGGGGTGCTCTTCTTTGAGGAAAGAGGGGGCTTCGGAGAGAGTTGGATAAGGGATACTCTTTTTGGAGAGAGTGTGACAAGGGGTACTCTTTTTAAAGGAAATATATAATTGTAAAAATGGCAATGGTGAAAACTTAATTTCTATTTGTTGAAATTTTATAATATAAAAGTTTATATTTTATATTACTAATTATGAAAATATAGATAAATTTGAAATAAGAAATGAAATAATCAATTTTATCATCAATTTTAAAATTCACATTTGGAGAAAAAAAAAATTGACATCTCTAAACGAAGTCTCAAGAAACAAAGAGATATGAGCGCCTTGTATACTACATCGCTAGCGAGAGAAATCTGCAGGTATTTACATCAACGTAGATAGAAGTAACCTACTCATGTTCTTGCTAGCAGCATATGCAGTAACCATCACTCTCTTTTTCCCTATAGGCATTTGTATGTACATCTTGATCAAGACGTTTTAATGTTTTCCACCATTTACATTCCATTTCATTATTGTTTTGTCAGTATTTCAAGAATTAGTGTCGATATGCTTGAACTTCACATAATTTCATGTTTATTAAACACCTGTGTTTCCAATGCATTAAATTATTTTCAAATCCAACCTAAAGTATGAAAATAAATGACAGTAAAAAAATTGTGAGCTATAAGATTTTTCCTTGTTTCCACTACCATTCAAACCAACATTAAATATGTAAAATGAAAAAACTACAACACATTTATTTGAATCATACCATTCATATATTAACACAATTTTTTCATTGGTTTAATGCATATCATTCATTAATTGAGCACATATGAGTTATTAGTCAAGAGTTCATCACAACCTATCTAGCTAATCTTGGCCTATTGAAGATTAATGGACCTCCGCCTAGACTAATATGCTATGATAGCTTACATGGACATCAAAAGAAAAAATGAATAAATAAATCAAATCTAAAAAGGACTTGGAGGCAATTGATTTTGTTGCTTGTGTAACTTAAAAAATGATACTTCTTGAATATGATAATTGTTAGTCAATTTATTTTGTTCAATTGGTTGGACATGGAAATTGTTGAGCAGATTCCCCTGTTGATGGGAATAAGATAGTGTAACGCTAGTTTCTAATGGTTGAGATTGTTCTATTGTGGACAACAAATAGTGAGAGAAATGAGATTCCAATGGGTGCACTAGCTTATGGTATGTTAACGCCATTTCTTCATAAGAAAATTATTTTTTTTTATAGATGGTCAACCATTAAATATGAATACCATTTTAACCCAGAGAAATGGAGAAGTTCTTGGGAGGAATATTGTGAATAAAAGGTGATCACTGAGTCCTAGTTGTGAAAACATATCACTATCTAAAATAGTTGAGGATTCTCCCATCTTCCGAAAAGTACTTGGATTTCAATTTTATGGTGTATCTAACTCCATTGTGAAATGTATGTAATTTATTTTTCATAACTATTAGAAACACTACCCGCACACTCTCTCCAACCAAAAAGCATGCAATGAAAACTAGAAGGAAAGCGACATCTATCAAGAAACGAGATGGACTAAGCTTGCATCCATGGTTGTATGGTTGCAAACATTATAACCATCACATTAATACATATCAATGTATAAATATAATTCTTAATACAACAATACATATCATTCTATAAAAATAATGCTTACTACATAACACATTTTTTTATAAAAATAATGCTTACAACCTTAATATCTTTATAAATAAACTTAAATATATAGATTTAAAAACATTTATCATTTAAACATAATAAAAAAAATTGTAAATGAATTGGTAATATGTAGCATAACACTATTAATAATAAAACTCCTTAACATCTTTGTAAATAAATTTAAATATACAGATTTAAAAACATTTATCATTTAAAGATAATAAAAAATGTTGTAAATGAATTGGTAATATGTAGCATAACACTATTAATAATAAAACTCAATATTTGTTTTTATATGATTGAGATTTTAAATATATTAATAAAACTTAATATGGATTTTTTTATATGTTTGAGATTTTAGATATTGGGAGTATTGATTTATTATTATAAAATATTTCATTGTATTGTTAGAGATAATGCTTACAACTGTTGTAACTATGAGTCTCTAGGTTAATTATGATTGTTATAAGTGTGAGTTTCAACTATCACTGTTGTAATTGTGAGTTTTTAGGTTTACTATTTTTAGCTAATTAGATCAACTTTCTTAGGATCTAGATTGCTAGGAGTTAGTGATCTGCATGCTATATATGTAACCTCCATTTGTTTATTAAGTAATACAAACTATTCTTTGTGTGTGAATCTTGTGCAATGGTTGTTCTCACGATTTCTAAGTCGGTATCATAGCAAGGACCGCCCCGACTCTCTCATGAGAGGGGCTGGAAGATGAGAGAAGAGTGATAAGTTGATTCCGCTGTAGGAGTAGATTAGGTTAGAGGGTTTGAATTTCTAAATTTTTTGTGTGTTTTGTGAGATTGTTGCGGGAGACTCTCCTTGTGAATAAAGGACCACTACATAGGAGAACTGACGAGGGCATCGCTGCCCAGATATTCATTGATCAAACTATGAAAGGTTAGATGCCTGTGCATTCATTGATCAGTGACAACTGCATGGAAGAAAAGAGATTCAGATCTACTTTGGCGTCGACAACAGGGTTCGATTTTCTCTCTGCTGAAACTCCGATTCCCACTGCAATGGGTGGACTTTATGTTCTGCAAGTGTTTGAGTTGGTTTGGTAGATTTGTTGTAGTGTTACATATAGTGTGATGTGATTTGTGTATGTTATATTATTTTTTGATTGTAAAATTATATTGTCAAGAACCACTCAAAGAACAGAGTAATATAACTTAGGTATGCAGTTCTTGATGTTCTTTGGAGCTATAAGAACGATCACATAACTAGTTTGAAGTCTGTTAAAAGCTAGAGATTTTTGTTGTATTTCGGTGCTTCAAGATCATCAGTTAAGGGTTATCATTGTATTGATGAGTGTGTGTAAAAAGGTCATTTTGTAAGATTGATTACTGATTGTTTCAGTATCGAGACTATTCTTCGGGGTAGTTTAGAATCGTTGATCCTATAGATACTTCAAAGATGGTCGGAAGAGGTTGTATTTTTGTTGTATGAAGTGGTAGCTCGAAGATGATGGGAGAGAAAGAGCATGTCTATGAAGTTCAGAGATGGGTGTAACTGCATATGAGGACCAGTGAGACAAACATGACAAAATTTGTGTTGTAACCTTTTTGTTATGTTTTGTAATTTGTGATTGTGATATTTGTAATGTAAGCATTAAGGAAGGGTGTTAGAGATAATGCTTACAACTGTTGTAACTGTGAGTTTCTAGGTTAACTATGATTGTTGTAAGTGTGAGTTTCAACTATGACTGTTGTAACTGTGAGTTTCTAGGTTTACTATTTTTATCTAATCAGATCCACTTTCTTAGGATCTAGATTGCTAGAAGTCAATGATCTATATGCTATATATGTAACCTCCATTTGTTTATTAAGTAATACAAACTATTCTTTGTGTGTGAATATTGTGCAATGGTTGCTCTCTTGATTTCTAAGTTGTATATACATGTATTGATTTATTATTATAAAATATTTCATTTAAAAATGGCATAAGGACAAAGTAGTATAAAGTTGACTTTATCATTTAAACATAATAAAAGATGTTGTGAATGAATTAGTAATATGTAGCATAACACTATTAATAATAAAACTCAATATTTTTTTTATATAAGCGAGATTTTAAATATATTAATAAAACTTAATATGAATTTTTTTTATATGTTTGAGATTTTAGGTTTATGCCAGTATTGATTTATTATTATAAAATATTTCATTTTATATGCACTTATTTATTTTTTATTATAAAATATTCGTGCTCACCATTGCCTGCACCTACTCCTGCTCTTACTCTCGTTTCATTCTCACCACCCTGATCCTACTCTTGCTCCTGCTCCCGTTTCATTCTCACCACCCTGCTCCTGCTCTCGTTTCGTTCTCACCACCCTGCTCCTGCTCCAGCTTCTCACTGGTTCGAGGTAAGCACTGTAAGACCAAATGTATAAGAGATAGATTAATGCAGAGCAAGGTTTTCCGACTAGGAATTGTGAAATGATTTTTAGTAAAAGATATGCTATGAAATGAGAAATGTGTTACTAGCAATTACATGACACACGTCTTAACAACTGGAAGGCTGCAAAAACCCAACATTTATTGTTAACAATTTAAGCGTATTTTTAGATGACAAAAATATGGTGGTATGCTACCAATACCTGGGAGAAAAACAAAGAAACATGTTCGAAAAAGTGTTAGATTGTAGAATACACCTAACGTTTCTCCATATACAAAAATCACATATACAAACCTTCAATTTCCTGCAAAGATTTGCATCACTCCAATGCCTCTCATCAATGGCATTAACCTTGTATTCTCCATCTTCTCTCCAAATAGCTACAGCCACAGAAGAAGTGAACACAACTTTCTCAATGGTTTTAGTCTGAGCGCACGGTTATAGGGGATTGTGGGTTGCGTGTACTTCAATTTCTTCCATCACTTCCTATATTACACAAGTTCACATGTATCCAATATTCAACCCTCCAATGAGTAGACCAAAAGGCCCACATATTTAACTCAAATGATCACTAACTTACATCGTATCCTACAACACTCCGAGGCTGTTCAAAGGTATAGAACATAGCAGAACAGCCCTTGAGGCATCAATGATGTTGTGGTAATCTAAGACATCTACACAAAAGATCTGCAATCGATCCCCGTACAATTTTCAGAGAGACTCAACTTAGCCTATCACAATACAAATCATCAATAAAGAATGCTAGCACGTTATAAGTTCAATCATAGAAACGAAATCTAAAAAACTTCAGCTTAATTTCAAACTGACAGAATTCAAAGTGCAGATGGAATTGGGAAACTTCACCTTCATTCCCACTCACCTCACCAAGATAAGGGTGGAAGTGAAGTTGTTCAATTCACATAATTATTTGAGATGTAATACTGTTTGGAAGTGGTGTCTAGAAGTGAAATGGACTCCATCCCAATTCACATAAACAGATGGCTCCTCGTAGGATATTCCTTCCACTTGGGTTCCATTCAACGTACCCTTGGATCCACAGCCCACAATCCTGTTGTAATTGTAAAAACCTCCATATCTACAGCATGTTCTCAGAGGATACTTAAAACCTGCACACTCAATCAATGAATATTTCTTTGCATCAAAACACTGGAATTAATAATTTTTTCAATTCAATTTTGATTAAAAAATCCATGGAATAACAGGGTCGTTGCACCTTATCGAACCCTAATTACAACTAATTACCAATAAATCAATACTAATAGTGCATTGATCACTACAACTCCCACCATAGCTGGATGACATCGATCTCTACAGTAACCATTGAGGCTGCCACATCATAGAATAAAATTCACACAAACTCTTGACTCGCTGAATAAAGGACAAACCAAATGAATATTAGTGAAAGTATGATTGTTTTACTTGTGCATGATCACTGTGTGGCATCCTGAAAGTCATTACAGGATAGACCGAGTCATAAATTTTATAATTAATAACATTTCCTCCACTGTTGACACAGGAATCGCTTTCAATTAATATTTGAGGTTATATCGAGACCAATATCACTAGAAGAGTATGTTAAATGGTGTACCTTCCTTTGTGGCATTTGTTATTAGACCATATTTGATTGAATACATGTCAACATATGTTATTGTTGCCATTGGAAGATATGTCCTCAAGTGTATTACTGCTTCCTTCAGTAATTTGTTGTAGTCCTCAGCAACTTCATTGTATGGAGTGGAACACCCATTCTTTTCCATATGAGATGTGGTGTGAGGAAGCCTGACCAGAATGTAAGGCATGCATCCTACCATACCAGTGTTGTGTATTAAGAATGACCTTCCTCCTCCAAAATAGATATTTTCGTTGTTTCTGAAAATTTCCTTCCCGTTAGATTTGTGTACAGTGAATCAAGTCCCAATATCATGATGCAATGGAAATATGGTCTTTTCAAGAGGTTTTTATCACCTTGATGATGGTGGAAAATTGGCTGATAACATCAAGAATAAAGTCTCTTACTTGGTCTACAGTCATGTTCAGGAAGTAGCCAGCAATGAGGTCATTCTGGTCAATGTCAAAAGTATAGAGTGATTTGTTGAAATAATCTGATTTCAGTAGTAGGTATTTGTAAGAATCTCCTTTGTTTCGTTTATTGGTTATACACAGACATCAATATACATGTAGAAAAAATACATTGCTGACCATTTCCTTGCAAAAGTTTCAAATCTTACAAGAGATTTATTATATTATGTTTGCCAAAAATGTGTGTGGAGGAATTCTTCTTATTTCAAAGAGCACTATGGATAATTTGATTTGAATATTAGCAAGAAGTGGTGAAAGAAGAGACCAATTATTTCCATTAACTATAGGTGTCTTAGTTGGGTACAACATAGGAGGGGTCTCTAATTTTCATCAACCCCTTGTTTGAAATTGTTTCAAGCTTCAAAACTTATACGAATCAGAAAGAGGTATCACATACACTCATAGCTTAATTTGTCTCAATTTAGTGAGCAACAAAATAAGGCAAACTATCAATGGCATGGGATGTCAGGGTGAACTCATAGGATTTCACTGTTTGTCTTCCCTTACAAGAGGCAACTTGGAGAATGCCCTGGTACCAAACTTACTATAGACTAAAGTTGGTGTGGACCTCCCAAACAAGAACATGGGTCCTTAGTAAGTATATAATTATGTTTGTTCCCTAAGTCTAACTAGATCAAAATCAAATATCATCATATTAAGAGGGACATCATTTCAGACTCTCCAATTGAGGGAACAATGAACATTTTGTATAAGACATACAAATTTGATAAGGTACATTCAATGGTTTGGATAGTTCAAACATGTTCCTATTAAGCAATCAATGGCCCCATAATAAAGTTAAGCATTTGATTAAGAGAATCACTTTGTCACTAGGAATGCAGACAAGGGATTATTAAGCAATGAATGGTCCTCTAATAAATTTAGGCATCATTTGATTTGGAAATTCCCTTTGTCACTTGGAATGCAGGCCGGTGTTCATTTAAAGGACTAAGTCTCTCAGCTCAAAATCAACAAGATTGAGTATTTCAGAGATCTAGATGAAAGTAAAGGTTTCAATATAGTTCATTAAATTGCTAAAGAGTTTGCAAAGATCTTATAAAGTTTTAGCATTATTTATGAATGGAGAGTATTGTCAGAAACATGAAGAAATCAACAAAGTAAATGGGCATAATGGTCATAAGAAATGGTTAAAAGTCTAGACTCTCCTTTTCCAAATCGAGCTATGAAGACAGTTCCAATAAAAATTTCTTTGGAATTAACAATACTGTAAGGTAGCTAGAGAGGTAGTGTGGGGGGGAAGATGGCCCATAGTGATAATAGTGGAGGTCATTCAATGTAAGGTGGACTAGGTCCACTATATTATTAAATAAGACCCACTATGGTATTTAGATATAATAAATGGGTAATTAGATATAATAAATGTAAGAGGACTTCTTAGAAGGTTC
>ML785463.1:450340-463140 GCA_009831015.1 Picea engelmannii
CTAGAATAAAAATAAAAATTCAAACAAAAACCCACTTAAGTAATAGTTAGGTCTTCATAAAATTCTTGGGGTAAATGAAGAGAGTAAGAATTTAATTAAAACTAATGGTTTTAAAAATTTGCAAAGAAGAAATTATTTCCTAAATTGTGAAAGTACAAATGATGTTAAATAAATAATACATGGGAAAGATTGAATAGCACAACTGCCATTTTGGGTCTAATAAAAAGGGGAAAGAAGGAAATAATAAGAATTGGGAAACTAAGTAAATGGAGGAAACATAATAAAGGAGAGATGGGAACTTATGGTAAAAAGCGAGGTCAACATAGTAAGGAATCTGCAATTAAGAACCTTCTAAAATGAACTAAAATTAGAAACTTCATTTTAGGGAAAGTAATTAAACCTGTAAGGGAATCTAGGAACACCTAGGAGTGAATTTAGGGGCAACTCTAGGTGGGTGAGGGATTTGAGTAAATTAATAAATTAAAGAAAATAATTACTAGAGGAAAGAGGGGGATGGACGACACTTGTGCAAAGGAGATCATTTAGTATTTTTTTATTAAAACTTAATTAAAATGTGATTTAGGGAAAGTTGGAGGTGGGAAAAACTCTATAAAAGAAAGGGAATATGAGGAAGAGAGAGGGGGGGATCGACTGTTAGCGTAACGTTACGCTGCCGGAATTGTGACTTGACTGATTACTTGTGGAGAGTTGGAATTTTCTCAACTCGAATAGGAGTGGTAGCTCGGCCTTGCGAGGCAAGCTAGGAAGCTAGACTTACCATCTGGATTTTGTGTGGCACCTTTGTGGCTCGGGGGGCTAAGGGGGAAGCAGAGTACCCCTAGCGATTGGCTGGGAGGTACTGGTGAGGTCTCGACGGTCGACGAGCAGGAGCAGCAAGGAGCGCGGGACGACATTCGAGGCGGGCTTTAGGCAACGGTATGGTCTTTTATTTGGTAGAGCAGAATGCGTATTATTTACTTCGGCAATTATAATTGTATTGTGGTAAAAATTGTTAACTTAGTTGTTGTGATTCGGTAAAGGGGTGAACCAAGAATTATTTTATGCTTCATCTACTGGTTTATATCATTACATGGCTACTTCTGTTGTGGTACTTAGTAGTGGATGTATTCCACCTTGATGAGTGTTATTAACCTCAAAACCTGGTCGTTTGCGTTGTTTTCCTTTCACCGTGCGTTGCTCACCTTGCTGGAATTTCCCTGTGGTTATTCTACTGCTGTTGTTGATCCTACTTGCTTGTTTGAATTGCGCTTTTCATCCCAACCCATGCATCTAGTTTATCTTACTTCCTTGTTTGTGATTGTGCACCTTGTTGCAACCGATTTTTTGTCTGTGTATGGTTATCCCTTCTTCCTGCATTTTGTAGGCAATATCGGTGGGTTCTTGGCTTCTCACCCAACGCATCCTTGTGTAAATCTCTGTGATTGTTGATAAATCTCAGTACTTGCGGAACCCTATCGGCGAAATCATTGATGAATATCGGTGTCCGGTGGGGTATGTGAGGCCATATGTATTACTGTCTGCGATTTATTTGACTGTGAAATTAAAATGAGGGGGTTGACCCTAGTTCTATTCCTTTCCTTACTTATTGTCTGCGATGGAGTTATTGTAAGCACAGTTCTTGTAAATTAATGAATTTCGATCTCGCCCCTATTATTTTATCGTTTGATTTTAACTCTGCACACCAGTGTTGGGACCCCTCCTTGATGGACAGCCATAGTGGTCCAAGACAACAATGTATGTCTTGTTGGACAGTGGTGTCGTACCTATTCGGCTCTAAGGTTAACCGTTTTCTAGAAAACGTTTTGGTGATGCTACTACCTTGCGGTTCTGGTTGTGTTTGGTGAGATGCGAGCGTGATGCTTTTCTCGTCGGCCTTCATTTAAGCAAGCCGTGGTAGCATCCTTATAGGTTCTTTTAATTTTGCTGGGCAATGATCTGTTTAGGAAGTTGACAGTGATCCCTTGTTGTTACTGGATGCATTACAATGTTGACCCGCACCCCTTTTAACTCAGCCTTGTCATGGTATTTCCCTTGTGCGATTTCCTGTTCCCTTCCGCTCAACACCTTTTCTAATCCGTTGAGCTGAGCGTACCCATTACTTATGGAGATTGATCCCTTCCCAGCGACTTTAGTAGACAGAATAACCTCCTTCATGGATCCCGCGTGTCTTAATGCTTGACAGCGTTCCCGGATTCAATGACGCACCATAGATTTCTACCAGGATACATTTGGATTAAGATTAATCGCTTCTAAGGGTCCTGTGCACCGACTTAGCCTTGACATTCTGGTTGTATTTTTGGTGAGGCTAGAATAAACTCTGCAAGTAGTTTCAATGCTCGGTTATTTCCAAGTTATCTGTTCCCGGATTTTACTGACAGAATGGTTGGGTGATATTTGAATTAGCTGTAATTTAACTAAGGATAGTGAATGACGAATTGAAATGATAGTGGAATAGCAGGAATCCTTAACGCCTGTGTGGAGATTGTCGTAATTTTAGAAAATGGCCTTTATTGCAATAGCATTAACCCTTACCTGAACCTTGAACTTCTGACAACCGTACCCTGCGTGTCTTGTTGTTGGGACAGAAATTTAATTATGCCTGTGTGTCCTGCCGTTGGGTCAGAATTTCCTCCACCTATTCACCTTGCTGTTGGGGACAGAAACCACACCTGTGCATGAGCTGTTTGCCTCGCTTTTTATTTTGTTTTAAAAGGGTTAAAAGTTGTCGAAGGCAACCCTGGTTCTGAGCGCCTTTTAAGGACAACCTAAGTCTGAACTTTGCTTGGGCGCATTACTCGGAGAGAACCCTCACGATCCTTTAAGTTTTATTAAATTGTTAGTTAATTGCAACATATTTATTGTAATGATATTTATTTAATTGTTATTTCATTGTTATTTAATTGCTATTTATCTAGTTGTTACGCAATTGCAGTTTATTTAATTGCTATTTAAATGGTGGTGAAGCAAGAAATACATTGTTATTTAAGGGAAATGTTAAGGTAACATTAAATGAAAATATTTTGTCCATAATTCTATATTTAAGACTGTTAGGTAGAGCTGGAGAGGAATTTATAAGATTGATAAATGCGCAAGGTAGCTTTTGGCTTTATTTGCTAGATGATAAATTTCCACTGAGATTGTTTAATTGTGGTGGAATGATTTACAAATATAAGGGTAACAGAGAATTTATAAGCTTGGTAGTGATGATTAACATTGAATTAGTGATGTTGTTGATAATAGTGTAATTACTTTAATTGATAATTGTTTAAATTTCGATTGGTTATAGGATTAGGTTTCGATTTAACCAGTTGCTGCAAGTAGTTGTGAGTCACACCAAATTGGGAGTTGACCTTGATAAACGGCCTTGAATTATCATAAGTGACCCCCCCTTCTATAATTTTTGGATCTATTCAACCCTTGGGGATCTGGGAAATTCCTTAGTTTAGCTTAGTTCGCATTTAAATAGATGTTGAAACTAGTTCATTGTACCATGCTTTAAGCCGTTTAGTTATGATTTTGATGTTAATGTTATTATTGTTATAGGGAATGATCAGTGTAAAGTAATCCTTACTTATGGTAATGTTAATGCTAATGTCATTGTGGTTTCTGGTAATGATTAATGTTAATGCATTGGTTATGGATCTATTGATGTGGATGTAGTTATCATTTTAATGGTAATATAAATGTAATGTTGATTTATTTTGGTACAAATATTGTAACTTCATTTCATTGGTAGCATTCAAGGAGTAATGTGATTGGTGATTAATGTTTTAGTTGCAAGGTCATGATAACATAAGATGTGAGGTTGTTAAGATAATGTTATTGTAATTTTATGGTATATGTAACTTATACGATGTATTGAGATTGTTAATTAATTTCAGGGTTAGTACTATAATTGGAATTGTCCAAACTCACAGTTGAATGATATCAGACTCTTCAATTTGATAAAGCTAGTCGCTTTGTATATAAGTCTTTGTGTGTGATTATTTTCCGTGTAAAGAATCCAGTGTCGTATCAAGAGTCTCAAGTCCTTTAAAGGCAGGGTTTCCACTCTTGTGACACACCTGATGGAAATTACTAGTTTATGCCTGAGCAGTCAGCCAAGAGCCTATCTGACCTTCTCTCTCTCTGGAGCAGAGAACTAAGATTAAACGCCCTACTTTCCTGTGAAAAAATAGTAAAATATACTACTATGGATTCTTCCATCTGTGTTCGTACTGTATATAACACAGTAAGTCGTTTAATGCTTGCAGTTACTTGTTGTGGGCCTGATGTCTTCTTGTTGTGATCATCGTGGTTGCGTCTTGTTAGTCGTCGGGTGGTGACGTAGAGTCAAGTGTGTCTGTTCCTGTTTATGTGCGTGCACACACCTTAAAAAAAAAAATAAAAAAAATTGCACCTGTTAAAGAGTTGTTGTCGTAACGAGGAGTATGTTACATACTTGATGAGTAGAATGCAGAACTAGACAGGGTCAATGAATAATTTGATGAAATATATGAAATAGCGATGTCAAATTTTCCATTCTTCTCAGGTATAAATTATGAACCTTGGGAAACTGAAATGAAAAAATTAGTATGGTTAGTAGATTTGTTCCAGTATGATCATGAAGGTCATATCAATTTCTATGATAAGAGAAGAGGTGCAATAACATTACAACTTATGATATCAGCAGTGGATGAAAACATTTTGTCTAGTATTTTGCGTGAATTTGGTGAAATACCTAGTGCAAAAATATTTTGGGATATTCTTGAAATGAAGAAGTGGAGTGAGAATGATGAATTTGATGAAGGTATTGTTGTTGTAACTGATCAGAGACTGAAAATGACATTATTGAAGTTGCAATGATTAATGAAGAAAGTATGTTTGTAGTTGACAATAAAACAACATTTAGTGATTTGTTGAATTCAACTAAGATTGATAACATAGATGAATGTATAACTGCTAATGAACCCCTGGGTGAATCTTTGGTAAATTTAGTTAAGTATGATGATGAAAACTTTTCAAGTAAATTTTGGTTACATATGCTCGAGGAGAATAAATTCATAGATGATTTGTTAAGTGGGAAATTAACCCTAGTTATAGATCAAGTGGATGCAACTACAATAGGGAAGAAAGATGAAGAACGGAAATCTCTCTTAGAAGAGAAAAATAAAAAGAACCAATATGGTTCTTCCTATAATTTTTCATATGATTGTAACAATGTTTTTGAGTGTGCAGGTTTACAAGACAACATTTCATTTTCAGTAGTGACTAATTATGAAGAAAACATGGAAGAACATGAAGAAATTGACCAAGAAAATATTGAGTCAATTTTTATGGTGTCTATCCTGGAAGAAATCAATTATTATTATGAATTGATGTTGCGACAATCCATTGAGTAGGACATTGATGATTATATCCAGAAAGGGAAACAACCCACTTATGAGAAGTTGGAAGAATTTGCAAGCATTAAAGACAAATGATTCCAAGAACTTCCAGAAGTGTTGAGGACAAAGAACAATAGTAATCCGCCAAGTTCCAAAATGAAGAATAACAAAGCCAATATGATAGTGAAGTAGAGCATAGTCAAGATGAAAAATATTTGGAGTAGCAAGCCAAGGAAGAATCTCCATCTCCATCGCTATCTGACAACAAGAAAGGTCAAGATGAAATCGTTAGAGTTAATTTGTAAGCCTAGATGAGACTAAGACCAACATGCATGTTACTTATGTTAGGCATTAGTATTGTATACAATCCATTTCTCCATTAAGGGGGAGTGTTGGAGAAATAATGGAGAAATTAGAATGTTTCTAGCAAGAGGTTATTGAGTTGTTACGTGCTTGCATAAGTTTGGTATGAGAGTGGTTTGAGCTCCTATTTTATAGGAGTTTGTTTTGAATTCATTTTGTTGTTCTACAACTATATATGTAATGTATTTCTAATCAATGATGTGCAGAGTGTGTGAGCCCTTGTGGCCTCACCGTCTTGTTGTGTTATTTTCCAATTTCAGGGAAATGTAGGGAGGGTGGAGGGGTATAAAGAGACGGAGGAAGGAAGGAAAGGGAAAAGGAAGAGGGAGTAGAGAGGGAGGAAAATAAAAAGAGGAGAGAGAGAGAGAGATATATAGAGAGGGAAGGATGGAGGTTTTAGTTTTTTGTTTGGTCTCAGTTATTCACAACTATGATATTCAAAACACTGATAGTTTTTAGATTGATAACCCATCTCATTATCACTGAAAAAGGGATCTAGTTTTTATAATGAGAGATCCCCCCAAAAAAAATTATAACATTTTGTTAAAAAAATTATCCTTCATATAATAAATTTATGATTTATCAAATATACTTATTTTATCTCTCATATCTCACTTAATTTTATCTCTCATATCTCACTTAATTTTAGAAATTTGTTTCTTTATTCATCTCATACACGTATCCATTATACTTCTAGTTGCTTTGCATTCATTCACGTTCAAATGCTTACTAGAATAACATGTTTCTTAAGGGTCGACCAATAATATAAAATGACTGATGTGATTGTCCTCATCAACCTACCAATTTGTCTGACCTGAAGCTATACGATCCAGAAGCTAGTTATCTGGAACTTCTACCTGATTAGTAAAGTACCACTTCCCCAAAGATGGGAAACAAATTACATCACTTAAAAGTACAAACATGAAATTTGTAATTTATTAAATATAAAGAAATGTCAAATTAACGTTACAAGAGGGAATTCTTAATTATATATTGTTTATACAATGTTACAATTATATTAAAGATATAAATTATGTATAAATTCAATAGTATAAAATATATTCATATAAAGTTTTATCCTAATTTATATACCAAGTAATATTCACAATGATAGGTATAATTTAATTTCTTTTATTTGGATGCTTTATATTTATTAATTAAAATATAAAAAGTAATGTGAAATTAATATTGAAAATAGATTTTAAATAATAATTTTGAAAAAAAAATATAAAAAATAATGTGAAATTAATATTGAAAATAGATTTTAAATAATAATTTAAAAAAAAAAAAAAAATTTATAATAAAATAAGTATATGAATCATCATTTTGAATGGTTTTTATCTTTCTCTTCCTCCATTTCTATCTCTCTCTACACCATAACTCTCTCTTCCTCTTACTCTTTGTCTCTCATGTAATCTATTTCTTTATCTGTCTCTGTCTCCCTTATTTGCCTCTCACTTAATCTATTTCTCTCTCTAGCTCAATTCCTTTTTCTCTCTTTTCTCCCTCCCTCTAGAGAGAGGTAGAGAGAAGAAGAGAGAGGTAGAGAGAACAAGAGTGAAGTAGAGAGTGAGAATAAGGGAGAGAAATGGGTGTAGAGAAGGAAGGAGGGAGGGAGGGAGGGAGAGAGGGGAGAAATATTCACTAGTATATATGACCAAATTTGCGATGGTTTTTTGTTGATATTTCCACACATATTCGTCATAATTTCCACGAAAGCCGAGTTTTTTTTTCGTTGGAATAATTTCGTTGCTATATCGACGATCCAAATGTGCGTGGAAACATTGATGAAATTATCTCTCCATGTGTCACCAGAGTCAAGTTCGGTTAAACCTTTGCATCATCTCAATTCCAATGAAAGATTGTCGCAAGTACAATGAACAACCATGGAAATTACGATGAAATTTCATCACAATTGAGACGAAAAGTTTTGACAAGTAAAAAACTTATGACACAGATGTTGTATGTGCGACGAAAAACCGTGGCAACTTGCGACAAAAATCCGTGGCAATAGCGATGATATGGATTCATCTAGACCAAAGTTATGATGAAGATGCTATATGTGTGATGAAAAATTGTGGCAACTTGCGATGAAAGTTCATCGCTATTTCCATGGTGGTCAAAATGCATTTTTTTCTGATGAACTAGCGTCGATATTGCGACAATGTCATTAAGTTTAAAAAAACAAAATTACACGAGATATGGTATTACCATATTACATTGTAATATGGTATACCATATTACAATGTAATATGGTCTACTCCTACTTGAATTCATATATTTGTACTGATGTCATATAGGCTTGTGCAAATGACAAAAATTTCAATTTGTATGAATTTGGTGAGTGTATGGTAATACCATTTTACATTGTAATATGGTATACCATATTACAATGTAATATGGTCTACTCCTAGTTGAATTCATATATTTGTACTGATGTCATATAGGCTTGTGCAAGTGACAAAAATTTCAATTTGTATGAATTTGCTGAGTGGAAATTTATGACCCACAAGGATTAATGGTAAACCCAAGGGTTCATGAGAATGATGAAAGGTAGAAACATTGTTAGTTTCGTAAAGTAATTTTTTGAACCCATGAAGACACCATCAGTAAAAAGGTTGTGATTTATGAAAAGGTTTTAAAATCTCTTTCATCATCTATGTATAAGCTATTGGTCAATTTTCTTCTATGTTCTGAATGATTTGGGAAATAATGGCTCTTAACACCTTGAAGAATTGGAAACTCTTACGAACCTAAAAGGTCGTTATGACATTGACTCATATATTCTTGTAAAAACATAATGTTATTTGATGCCTCAATAATTTAGGCATAGAGTATATAAGGGCTAGTTATCAACTCCTTCCTTGATAATAATAAGAGGAATATTACTAATATAATAGGAAGAGACTTGTGGATGTCACTTGCACAATTGTTGGAGCATACAAAAAGGACAACAATAATGAGGTTTACTGAACAAGTTTAGTGAACAAATTTGACTAAATTATTGTCAATGGCATCTTCATCTTCTGAGTCCTCATCCTCACTTTGTAAAAACATAATAAAAGAACATAAGTTCAATGAATAAAAAAATTATTAATTGTTAAAGATGTAATAAAAAGACTAACATATTAAAAAAAATTCAATATCCTCTAATTATTTTGAATCACTCTCATCATATATGCTCATTGTGCATTTATTTTGAGTCAATTTTGGATCACTTTGCTTTTTTTTTCGTATTCTCTAGCAATGCTCTATTTTTATTAAGATTTTCTACAACATGAAACAAAGTATATTAAATAATGATTATAATTATAAATGGAATTCTTCATAAAATAAATACATGTCTATATCATATAAAAATAACAAATTATGCAATTACAACTCACTTGGAGTTTTTTGTTGTTGATGCCATTGATTACTATATCTTTTCAATTTCTTCTATCACCTTCTTCATCTTTTTCCCTTTGCTTACCATTGTCATTTGACAGTCCATCTCCACGAAAATCCATATGATTTGTAAATATATTACAACAATACACTAATGAGTAAAGTACATAAAATCCATGGAATAAATTATACACATAATTTGACATGAATATTGAAAATGCACACACATAACATTAACATATGCAAGTACACTTTTTTCAAAGAAAAGCAACGAAAGTCACCAAACTCAACCAAAGTCAACTATAATTTGGTGTAAATATCAATTTGATGTGATCACATCCTCCTTCAGTCTAATAGTAACATTGTTTATGGTTTTGGTATCATCTCTTATCTTCCCACTCCTACTTATGGTTTTTAAAATGATACGTTAATGAGGCAAGTACATACAATCCATGGAAAAAAATATACACCTAATTTGACATGAATATTGAAAGTGCACATGCATAACATCAACATATGAATAGACTCTATATTCAATGAAAGGTAATGAAATTCACCAAATCCAACCAAAATCAACTAGAATTTAGTGTAAACATTTGAGTTGATGTGATCACGTCCTCCTTCAATCTGATAGCAACATTGTTATGGTTTTGGTATCATGTCTTGTCTACCCAATCCTAACTATGGTTTTTACCCATGTGAGTTATTGCACACTTATTATAGTGGTGTATCCCTATGTCAAAATTCATTCCGCATTAATAAATACTGCATAGAGAATAATAAGCCAAGTGAACTACTATTGGACAAGGGTTATGATTATCCAAGATACTACCATTAGATTATTGCACCTATGTATGGAATTCATTAAGATGCCTATAATGGACTCAAATTTGGATACTAATCTATTAGATATTGTTATATCCATTAAGAGGTTCTTATCCCACCAATGATGGAAAATAATGTATACTAAAAGAACAAAAATATAACATCAAAATACATACATACAATATTATAATATTTGGTGGAAACTATTATAGCAAAATTTTCAAAGAAGAAGAGAAACCTGAAAATGTAGTGAGAGAGAGATAAGCAAGGATAGGAGAACAAACCACATTGAGTATCCTCAAAAGCATTTCACATTGCACTATTGGAAATATCATTATATTCAAGGAAAAATGACTTTTCAACTCCATGCTATCTTTTGTTGAGGTATTCATCCCATAGCTCCATGGTGGGATTTTAGCCTACAATGCAAGGCTATGACACATAGTTTCCCATTATCTTTATTATCAATGGAGTTTTTTTCATGTGTTCAACTCCTTTCTCTAATAGGGTTTCTACAAACTCTTAATAGAGTGATTCTATAGAGTCTTATTAGAGTGATTTAGGGAGGAAGGTGGGTGATTAGGACATGTTTACTTCTATAAGATACCTTAGGTCATTGAAGAGAAAGAGACCCCTCATCAGGAAATTCTCTACAGCGTGGGACAATTCAACCATGACTAGAATAGCTTGACCACAACCATGGGAAATTGATAAATTCCATTTGTGGGTTAGAGGTAGGAACTGACAACCAAGATGAATAAAAAAACACTAGCGGAGTAGAGGCTAAGAAAACCTGAGATTTTTGGGAGGTATCCACTCCACCATGTTATATCAATGTGGATTCTATTTCTGAAGTTGAGGATTATAATTTTCTACTTCATGTCCAATAAATCTACTTTTTTTCTCTTTCTATGAAAGGAAGGAGGAAATATGCTCTAGGTAGTAGTGATATAGATGATATGTTGTATTTTTTGTTTTTCCACACTAAGATGAACCCCAATAGTGGGATAGATAGATCCCTCAATAACTCCATTTTGTGTGTGTGTGTGTGTGTGTGTGTGTGTGTGTATCACTCTGGTCAAGTCTCTTATGGAAGCCAAGCACTCTTTCTGACCCAAAAATCTTCTTTGGGCTCAATATGATATTTTAAAGTTGCTAAATCTTCCCAAGTCAGTAGGAGACTTTCCCTAAGCAACATTTCAAACTCTAGTTCCAGTCAAAGAAAGTGGTAGGAGTCATCATAATCATGACTATTGCAACATTTAAGAGTATTGGAGGGTTATATTATGTGGTTATTTAAGGTACATAGTGACTTATCAGGAACTAGAAGAATATCAACGATTAGTTTTAGTTCACTTGGTCTCGGTCTAAGATGGTTAAAATGTTTAATTTTCATTTTGGTCAGGCCTCACTCTTTGAGTTTGGGTTAGTAGGGTTAAATGGATTTCAAATTTATAGTATTCCATAGCCTATTATCACCCATGGGACACCTTCATAGTAGTTATTAGGGCCATTATTCCTAACAATATCTTGTCAACAAACAATCAGGCTCAATTTGGGCTTGTTTCTTTTTTCTCCTGCGCACAATGTTTTTTCCTTAGGAGAGGCCATCTAAGAATTATTTTCAAGTTATGAAAGCCTCCCATATAAACAATCTATGTTTCAAGGATGATGAACTAAAATTTTGTGAGTTGTAGAGTTAGTTTGCAAAAGTTCAACATTGACCCTTTTCATTAGTCACTAGGTGATTTATACATGAGCTAGAGCTTTGACAACATACAATATGAATATACCTTTTAAAAAAATTAGTGGTTGCACCTTGTATGGCGTGAGATAATATTTCCAACGGGCCATGATTTTTCAAATTTTGAATTAGTATGAATAACCTACAAAGGGTGAAAGTTGCACATGTCCTAGGTGGCCAGATTTCATAAATGCGACTTCCTGATCTAATTATATTCTAAATATATCCCAAAGAGAAAATTATGCCTAATGTGTAACATCCCACACTGGTGCACTGAGCAAACTTATTCTTTGAGGACACTTGCTCGCAAGTGATTCAGATTATTATTCTACTAAAACTTTTGATTTTGATTATGAAGCATTATGGGTTGATGACATGTTGTTTTACTGCATTGACATAGATAGGTGCTATTGACTCGGTTTTACTGAGTGTGTAGGATTATGGACCTAGAGGATGTCGAGGCATTGATGGAACCCCTTGGACTCTGGATCAAGTCAGGGAGTGTACCATTGGGTTTTGATTATTTTTGCTATGATATTAGTGCATATGATTAGATGCTATGACATGGATGTGTTCTGACATGATTTGTTGATGATGCAGGATGACGATAGCTTGCCAACCAGACTCACATATGGAGTAAAGGGGTCACACACAACTACCAGAGATGTTGAGGGAGAGGTGTGGACACCAACCCTGCCGCAGAGTACTAGCACTCCCACCGTGGCTCAAACTGTAGGTTAATGTTTACCTAGTTCAAGAGGACCCACGATGACGTGAGGGAAAACTACGACAGTTGCTCACGATGATTCTAAGGGGCGTGCAATAAGGTGGGGGCCTTATTCCTTAGAATCCCTTAGTCTCCCACAAGTTCACCTGGAAAAGTGTTGACTCCAGGGGTTATTGATTTCTACCAAGTCAGTCAAGAGGCGAGTGGCACCCTTGGAACATGTAGTGCGTCCTGAAGGGCACATCGCACAAGGGAACAGATGAGGCAAGTGGCACCCTTGGAGCACCTAATGCATCTTGAAGGGCACGTCGCGTTGTTGATGATAGAGGGATAAACCTAGATGGCCCTAAGATGAATAACTTGTTAA
>ML785463.1:463190-473314 GCA_009831015.1 Picea engelmannii
TATGATCTTCATTAAATATTGTAACATGAAGGGAGTAAGAAATCTAATTTATTAAAAAAAAAAAGTTAATAAATCTGTTGGAATAAAATTTAAATGAAAAAGGGGAATTAATGGTTTTATTAATTTGATAATTTTAAAAATATTAATTAAATGAGAAAAGGGAAAAAGGGGTTAATTTCCACACCTACCTTTTTGAGTTCTAATTAAAAAGGGGAAAGAGGCAAAATCTAAAAAAATTGGAAACTATGAAAAGAGGTAAACATAAAAAGGGAAAAAGGGGAAACATAGGGAAAAAGCGGAAAGTCAAACTTAGAAAAAAGTATCTACCATTTAAGAGCTTTTTGATTTAAACTGAACAAACAATTTAATAAAAAGGAAAGTTATTAAATCCTGTAAGAGATTTTGGGACACCTAGGCGTGATTCTAGGAGTAACTCTAGGCGGGTGAGGGAAATAAAGATAATGAATTAATTAAAGAAGTTAATTTATGAGGAAGGAAGGGGATGGGTGAAAATTGTACGGGGAGGAATTTCTAGGAAATTAATTTTAAAAACTTAACTAAAAGAGAATTTTTGGAAAGTAAGGAACCACGAAACTCTATATAATGAAGGGAGGTATTGGAGGTTGGACCATCTTCTGTTTGCATAACATTACGCTGGAGAATTATCTACTTGACTGATTTACTTGTGGAAGTTGGGATACCCAGCTCGGAGAGGAGTGGTAGCTCGACCTTGCGAGGCGAGCTGAGAGCTAGACAAAATCTCTAGATAGTGTCTGTGGCCCCTTTGTGAATCGGGGGGCTAAGGGGGAAGAAAAGTACCCCTAGCATTGGCTGGGAGGTACCGATGAAGTCTCGATGGTCAGCGAGTGGGAGTTGCACGGAGCCCGTGGATGTCACTTAGAATGGGCGATCAGGAAACAATACTCTCTTTTCATTCATATAATAGATGTGGTAGGTTTTATGATTGGATCTGCATGTTGATTATGTAGGTAGAATGTATTAGGACTTATGCTTGGATCTGCTTATTTAATTGAAAAGTAAAATGACATTCTTAAAAATAGATGACTGAAACCTTCCTTAGCCTAGCTCGATGGTTGTTGACTCCCATGGACTTTGTTGTCCCACTTGTATTGACCACTTGGTTGTGATTGATTGTGTCCTTATTGGTTGTTTTCCTTTCATCCTTAGCTCCTTAGTTCTCACTTGAGTAGTCGGCCATGAGCCTGATCTACGGTCGTTGCCTTGGCATTAAAAGACCTATGGATCTCAATGCCCTTCTTTTTTGTGGGAGGATGATGAGCGAAAAAACATTCCTGTCATCCGTCTACCTCGACCATTTTTCCTTGGATAATTGTTGCCTCGTGTCCTTGTTGGTTTATCTCTGCGGTAATATCAATGACTTTCCCCTTGGATTCTTGCGTTCCTCTGACTGTTCTCTGCAATTTTACATTTGACTGTGTTTTAATCTTGATGGATAAATTTACTAGGCGTTCTATGCATTGATAATAATTTAACTCAACCTTTATATTAATGGATAATTAGCTCTGCACTTGCAATCTTGTTGGCCAATGAATTACTTGTCCTCTGCAATTTTATATTTAATGGTGAATTTACCTTGCTATTTCACCTTTCATTTATACCTATATTGACTATGTTGACAGTTTTATTGATTGATAGTGTTTTTTTTTTAAGGAACGATTGCTAAATCAATAGAAAAAATTTACCGACGAATCTTACTCTACGATTTTAACCTTCTTTCTTTTTTACACCTTTGGATTGTGGTATACCTCTGGACTTTAATTCTTTGTAAGATGAGTTTAGCTAGCCTAGTGGCCCTCTCCTTGACAGGTTATAAATCACTGGGATGTGTTTTACATTCCTTCTCTGTGATTTCCTTTTGGCTTTTCTAGCCATTGATACCCTGCTTTATTTCACCAATTGTGCAAGGTGATTTTACATTTCTGATATTAAACATTTTATAAATTTAAACTCCCTACCACATTAGTACCTCAGAAATTTTACTGAGATAGCGATTATGCATATCAGGTGTCGACAATTTATCCATTGGGTATAGTTTGAGTTTCTCTTTTTCCTAAGCGATTTTTTTTTTTACCTGAGCGAATTTTTTTTTACTTGAGTGAATTCATCATGGAGCTATTTTACCTATGCAACTTCCTGCATGAGTTTATTTTTAAGGAGCATCTAACAGCTAGCCTCCAATTGTTGAGAAAGGGTACAACGAATCTATTCTCATTATTACTGCCAGCGAAATAATTTATTTGTGATGAGTATTGCACAACAAACTGTATATTTTACTCTCTGTTACCTTGGCAATTTTACTCTCTGGACTTTATTATTTACTTTATGTTACTTTATATATTGTAACTGTTACCCTGGGCGATTTACTCTCTAAAAAATTGAATTTTTTTTGGAGTTGTCTGTTGCCCACGTGTTTCCCTTCCTTACCTTACCTAATAATGAATTTTTATTGGCATTTATGATATGGAAAACACAGACTGAGAGATTAATACAAATTTAAATCTCCTTTATAGCACTAGCTACTCGTCTATAAAACATGGCAATGAGGGCCAGTGGGTGGGCACACGATGGGTAACTTAAAATTGGACCTCAACATGAGAACTTGATAAACAGTTCAAATATCCTTAACTACCGCCATGTTGTGCAACTTTCTTTTCTTTCGTCTCAAGGAAGGTTCTCTTAAAAGCATTGATGTTATGGCCACCAGTATTTTAAAAGCATTTATGTTAATCACATTTATGGTTCATGGATTCAGTGCAATAAAATTTAAGGAAACGATGTTTTTGGAGTTCTATCATAATGGTAATGTTTTTGTTGTTGAATGGTATGATGTTCCAATGGATATGTTTTTTATATGATTTGTTTAAATTTCTGTATTGTTAATATATTCTATTTAATTTTAACATAGAGGGTATGTTTGAAGTTTACATTCATGTTTAATGTTAAATTTTTATAAAAATGGTTTTATGTGTTTAGGCTTAAGTTCTTATGTCTTTAATGGCTTCGATAATGAAATGTTTGGTTGTATTTATGGCCACTTTAAGCATTTGCATTTTATAGAGTAGAATTGGTTCTCGTTTATAATTGCAAAACAACTTTAAAATTTGCGTTAAAATGGACAACTGGCACGTGTATAATTCAGTCCACCATTGCAATTAATCGCCTACAAATTTTTAGATTTATATTGATTTGATGAACAATTGATGTAATGGCTATCACCGATAGTGAACAACCTGTGATATTTAAAGGAGGTTGTAGTGTTGCCTTAATAAAGATAGAAATATATGGATAAGGTTAAAATTGTTCTGTCATTTAACGGTTAATATAGGTTGGTGTTGGTTGACTATTTAGGACATGTCAGTTAGACAACCTTAAATTAACTTAGATTGACTTGTCACTTAACCTTAATATTTTTTTTACCAGACTTGATGGTTAAAGTAATGTTTTCTTAGTGTTAGTAATGACTTATCTAATATGGATTAAATTAGATCGGTGAATTGGATCGTGATTATGGACGTGGTATTTAAACTTGCTAAATTGGTTGTATCTAATGTCTATTGATTGTTGATGAATGGCTAGATCATAAATTATACAAGCTAGTTAGATTTTAATTAATGATTAATTATATTTTTAATTATTAATCAGTCGAAGATTCAGACCTACTTAGTAATGTCCATTAAACGTTGATTTAGATGGTACCCTGATGACACTTGTAATTTAAAATTGCGCAACTGAATTTTCTTTAAGGCTAATTTAGATTGCACCTTAATGATATTTTTCATCTTAGACATGCTAAGATGGGCTCGTGATTGATGACTAAAATAGATGATAACTATTGACTAGATTGACTCGACAATTGATCGGGATATTGGCAAAGTCATTTTTTTTTCTTGCGCTTCCCGTTGAGGGCGTTGATGTTCATTCTAATTAATGTTCATATTTGGTCTTGTGAATATTTAATGTGCTTAGTTTGCTCACTATAAGAGATTCTAGTTACTTGTGTAATTGTTTGGGGTGAGTGGGGTTGTTAGGATGATTGTCCTTAGCTTAGAAAGCTTGGTATGCTTGTGTCAGGCAGAATGTAGACACCTCCTTGTTCCTCAGAATAGTCGCCAGCCCTGAGGCCTTAAATGCTCAAAATCGATGGGAACCTGGGCTTGACCATTGCTTATGTGTCCCGGAGGTCCTAACCTTTGTAGGGTAGGATAGGCAAGTAGTCAGTCTTATTTTTTGTTGGTTGATTGTCGTTCATTGCTTCCAAATGCTTGATGTGCTTCTTAGGTTTTTATGTTGTTGTCGTAGTTGCATGCATCATGTTCATCGTCATGTTGCGACGCAGTGTATAATGTCTTTATTACCCTTCTACACACACACACAAAAAAAAAAAAATTAGCACTTGTTATGAGAGGCTTGTTGTCGTAACTAAACGGGAGGGTTGTTACATATGGTATCAGAGCCAGTTCAATACGTGACTTGGGATCACCAAGGCTCTCGTTGATATGTTTTGGTTATACTGTTGCTAATTGATTTGACTTGTGTGCGTGTAGGTAATAATGGTTAGAGGACTCTACAGAGGCAGGCGATGGGATGCTAGGGGAGGAGGTGTGATGCCTCTAGTAGCATCCATGCCTGAGGGGTCTAACCCCGAGGGAGATGAGAAGGTTCTTGGACAGGAGAAGATAGCAGTTGGTGATGTAGTCGGAATGATGAGATATTTTCATTACATGTCTGAGGCACTGATCAGCCGTTTGGACAGAGATGAGGCTAGGGCACCGGCACCCACTGAGGTTCCACCACGCACTTTGGTCAGTACTAGTAGCGTTCACCATGAACTCGAGAAGGTCAAATTTCCCGAGTTCTTTGGTGCCCCAGACATCGCAGCCGTCAAGGCATGGTTGGAGAACATGGTGATGTTCTTCACACTTCACGACTATACCTCCAACATGAAGGTCTACATGGCGGTCTTTCAACTAAAGGGGAGCGCTCTTCTATGGTGGAAGATGCTCCTACCACAACTAAACATGGTCATCGAAGATGTGTCATGGGAACTGTTCAAGGAACAGTTACGAGAGAGGTACCTTTCAGAGGAATTCATTGAGCGTCGGCTCAATGAGTTCAACGCCTTATTACAGGGTGGTCGTACGGTGCCCAAATACGAGGCC
The DNA here is from genome assembly GCA_009831015.1 of Picea engelmannii. Classification (NCBI taxonomy): domain Eukaryota; kingdom Viridiplantae; phylum Streptophyta; class Pinopsida; order Pinales; family Pinaceae; genus Picea; species Picea engelmannii. Next base: position 468,392 of record ML785463.1, read on the forward strand.
CACTTTATGGAGCTTCTTTGGTATGCTCTGTACCTTAACATTGAGAAACATAAGGTCAAAAAGTTTGTGTTCGGCCTTAACGACATCCTACGTGCAAAGGTCATGATTTTGATGCCTCAAACCTTGCATGATGTCATCTAGAAGGCCCTCATATCAAAGGAGGAGCTTATTAGCGGGACTCAGACCAGGACTCCAGCGAGACCAGTAGGGCAGGTGTCATCTGGAGCACAGCAGAATCAGACACCAGAAAAACATACACCAGGATATCGTGGCTTCCAGAGGGGATCCACTTTCACTACACCTCGGCGACCGATGCCTCAGCAGTGGACACCTTATCGCGGACCACAACATCAACAATAGTGTTTCCCGCAACAACAACAGTTTAGGCATGTTCAGCAGAACAAACCAGGGTTCCAGGCTAGTGGGCCATCATCTTCTACTTCAGGTACCAGGACTACTAGGCCAAAGAAGGGGTATTGGATGTGTGGGGAGCCAATCTCCCAGTGTGACTGCCCTTTGGAGAGGACTAGAGCATCTAGATCAGCCGGACCCACTACTATGGGAGATATCGACAAGGCCCATCAGATTCATGCAGCAGTGAATAAATGCTAGGCAGAGCATCATTCAATAGTGCTCGAGACGACAGGTACCGTCGTTGACCAGACACTTAGTATTTTGATAGATCTCGGTGCTACCGAGACTTTCATTTCTGGTGCAATTATAAAAATGATTAAGGTACAGACAGTCGAACATGATGATTTTAGCTTCATAGAGATGGCCTCAGGAGCCAAACAAAAGGTTGGAGGAAAGGTTACGGGCTGTGTCCTTAACCTAGGAGAGTTTGTCACAAGGGACAACCTGTACATCACGATCTTAGGATCTTATGATGTCATAATTGGTATGGACTGGTTGGAATCGCATGAGGCGATACTCAACTGTAAGATGAAATGGTTGAACTTGGTCAATGAAGAGGGACAAAGACCTGTGATTGTAGGACTGAACTAGGGAGTTTCCCTAAGGTTCATCTCTTCCTTATAGCTATGGAAGAGTATACGCAAGGGGTGCAAGCTTTATGCGATCCTTCCATTAAACAAGAAGGGAGTAACAGAAGGTTTATAACACCTTCCAGTGGTGAAAGAGTTTGCGGACGTATTTCCAGAGGAGTTACCTAGGATGTCGTCGGAGAGGGAATTGGTATTTATCATAGAACTAAAGCCAGGGATTGAACCGATAGCAAGAATTCCTTATAGGATGTCAACCCCGGAGTCAGAAGAGTTGAAAATGCAACTGAAGGAGTTGTTGGACCTGGGTTTGATACATCCTAGTGTGTCACCGTGGGGTGCACCTGTTATTTTCATACGAAAGAAGGATGGGTTGTGGAGGCTCTGCATTGACTACCGTCAACTGAACAAGGCCACGATCAAGAATCAATATCCATTGCCGAGGATTGATGATCTATTCAATCAAATGAAGGGCATGACTGTGTTCTCCAAGATTGATTTTTGATCAAGGTATCACCAGTTACAAATCAAGGAAGATGACATCCCTAAGACCGCCTTTAAGATGAGGTTTGGACATTATGAGTTTATTGTTTTACCATTTGGACTGACAAACGCCCCAGGGGTATTTATGAGTTTGATGAATGGGGTGTTCCACGAGTACTTGGACAAGTTCGTCCAAGTATTCATTGACGATACTTTGATCTACTCTCGGACGATGGAGGAGCATGATGAGCACTTGTGCCTGGTACTATAGTGTTTGCAAGAGCACAAACTATATGGGAAGTTTTCCAAATGCTCATTTTATCAAACAAAGATTCACTACTTAGGGCATGTCATCTCTGGCAAAGGCATCGCCGTGGATCTAGCCAAGGTCGAGGCTATTATGGAATGTCCCGCACCAATGAATGTCCTATAAGTGTGTATCTTCATGGGTTTCATAGGCTACTATCGACAGTTCGTTGAGGGGTTTTCGAAGATAGAAAATCCGATCATGGAATTGCAGAAGAAAAAAAAGAAGTTTGTTTGGACCGAGAAATGCGCGGAAGAATTTCAGAGGCTTAAGGAGTTGTTGACAACAACACCAATACTAAAGGTCCTTGACATGGACGCAGACTTCTTGGTATGCAATAACGCATCCAAGGAAGGCTTAGGTGGAGTCTTGATGAAAGATGGTCGAGTGATCGCTTACATCTCGAGAAAACTGAGAAGGCATGAGGAGAACTACGCGATGCATGATTTGGAGTTGTTAGCCATCATATATGCCTTGAAGGTTTGGAGACACTACCTTGTTGGACAAAAATTTGAACTAAAGACTGACCATTGTGGACTACAACACATATTTACGCAAGGTGACCTGAAAGCGCGACAACGGTGTTGGTCGGAATTGCTTAGCGAGTACGAATTTCAAATTACCTACATAAAAGGAACAGTGAACCGAGTGGTTGACGCATTAAATTAGAGACCGTGCATCTTTTCGGTGCTACCTCTTCAGATGAATCTACGTGAAAATATTCTAACTTTACAGCGTGACGATGATTGGTACAAGGAGGTTAAGGGTTTTAACGGATAAAACGATGATGGTAACATGATTTGAAGGATTTTCATTTGATAGAGATGGATTATTGAGGTTTAAAAATTGGATCTACGTACTACCGAATGACGAGTTGAGGATTTTGATCCCGAGCGAGGCTCATAGAGAAGTTTACATGGCTCACCTGGGAATCACGAAAATGAGGGAAGACCTTAAACCCTTATTCTTATGGAAGGGAATGAAGGCAGACATAGTCAACTATGTTGCTAGATGTCTATAATGTCAACAGGTAAAGGCTGAACATAGACACCCAGCAGGATTACTACAACCACACACTATTCTGGAATCAAAATGGGAATTTATTTCAATGGATTTTATTGTTGGATTACCACTGACAGTAAGGAGACATGACTCAATTTTCGTAGTAGTAGACACTCTGACGAAGAGTGCTCATTTTATTCATGTGCATACGACGTATCAGGCACCTGACATAGCTATAGTTTTCATCAGTGATATTGTGAGGCTGCATGGCATGCCTAAGAGGATTATATTCGGTCGAGGATCGATGTTTACTGGACGATTTTGGACGAGTTTCCAAGAGGCCTTGGGAACCCAACTTAACTCTAGTACTGTGTATCACCCAGAGATTGGCAAACAGACCGAACGAACAAACCAAACCTTGGAGGACAAGTTGCACATGTTCGTGATGAACCAACAAAAGAGTTGGGAAGAATTCTTGCCACTAGTGGAGTTCTCTTACAACAACAGTTACCAGAGAACCATTAACATGGCGCCTTCCGAGTTTCTTTATGGGTGACCGTGTTGGATCCTTTGAGTTGGGATCGGATTGAGGATAGGGTCCTGGTGGGACCAAAAGCGATCCAAGAAATGGAAGATCAAATGCAAACAATAACACAAAGGATTAAAGAAGCACATGATAGACAGAAGAGCTATGTTGATGCACACTGTGTCGATCGTAGTTACGAGGTTGGCGATCGAGTCTTTTTGTAGGTTAAACCACATAAAAGTTTGATCAAGTTTGGGAAGGGAGATAAAATCTCTCCTAGGTTCATGGGACCTTTCGATATTGTGGAGAGAAAGAGGCCCGTGTCCTATCGACTAGCCTTGCCTGATTCTTTGAGGCATATGCACGATGTTTTTCATGTATCTATTTTGAGACATTATATTAGTGATCCTACACATGTTATTGACATGATTTCCTTGCAGGTGTCGGATGAGGGGGTGCTCACGGCTGAGTTGGTTTTCATATTGGATCATTGTGTTCGGCAACTACGACGTCGAACGGTAGATCAGGTCAAGGTCCAGTGGGACAATTATAGTCCACGCTCGGCGACCTAGGAGGACGCATATGATATGCGCCAACAGTTTCCATTTTTGTTTGATAGACAGACATATGATACACTTTATTTTGGCATTTATACTGTGAAACTTTGGGATGAGGTTTAGACCAAGAGGGGGTGTATGTAACATCCCTCTCTGGCGCACTGAACGAACTTATTCTTTGAGGACACTTGCTCGCAAGTGATTCGGTTTATTATGCCATTAAAACTTTTGATTTTGATTATGAGGCTTTATGGGTTGATGAAATGTTGTTTTACTACATTGACATAGACAGGTGCTATTGACTCGGTTTTACAGAGTGTGCGGGATTATGGACCTAGAGGATGCCAAGGCATCGATGGAACCCCTTGGTCTCTGGATCGAGTCAGGGAGTGTACCATTGGGGTTTGATTGTTTTTTCTATGATATTAGCACATCTGATTAGATGATATGATATAGATGTGTTCTGATATAATTTGTTGATGATGAAGGTTGATGATATCTTTCCAACTAAACTCACATATGGAGTAAAGGGGTCATGCATGACTACCAGAGATGTTGAGGGAGAGTTGTGGACAGCAGCCCTGCCACAGCCTACCAACACTCCCACCATGGCTTGAACTATATGTTAACATTTACCTAGTTTGAGAGGACCCACAATGTCATGAGGGCAGACTGCAACAGTCGCTCACGATGATTCTAAGGGGCGCACAATAAGGCAAGGGCCTTATTCCTTAGAGGTCCTTAGTCTCCCACAAGCTCACCTGGCGGAGTGTTGACTCTAGGGGTTATTGATTTTTACCAAGTCATTCAAGAGGTGAGTGGCACCCTTGGAGCACGTAGTGCGTCTTGAAGGGCACATCGCGCAAGGGAATAGATGAGGCGAGTGGCACCATTGGAGCACCTAGTGCGTCCTGAAGGGCACGTTGCATTTTTTATGATAGAGGGATGAACCTAGATGGCCCTAAGACGAATAACTTGTTAAGTAATTTTTAAATAATTTCCCTAATTAAATGTCACCCAGTACGAAATTTAAGGCCTAAATCTAAA
>ML785463.1:527651-539516 GCA_009831015.1 Picea engelmannii
TAGTGTGGCATTAACAAATGAAAATTCAAAAATTCAAAAAAAAAAAAAAAAACTCAGACCATCACCCTCTCTTTATCCTTGTCTACTTAATTAAACTATCCTCCATCGCCTTGATCTTCCAGTATCCATCTTCCTTTTACTTGTCTAGTTCAATTTACTATATCGCCATCCCTCCTTGTGAATCCTCTTTATTCATTTTTGTAAAACAGTTACTTTTCCCCTACTGGTTTGCCATCGCCTTAATCTCTCATTAATCCTGAAAATACAGATATATTAATGGTAAATTAAAGGATGAATGCATGTTTATTAATAGAAAAATGAAAATATATATGTGTATATTTGTATTATAAACAAATTATAAACCAATAANATGAGCGCTCATACCCTTGAATTTTTGAAAAAGAAAAATAAAAATGAAATATATAAACGAATTAAACTAAAAAGAAAAATAAGAAAGTCAAAAGAGAAAAAGGGGGGAAAACCTAAGTAAAACAAGAATTAGGGTTTGAGTCTGAATAAAGGAAAGGAGGAGGGGGAAAGAACGAGACTTTTTGCTGAGATTGGTATGGTTATGTTGAGAGAATAGAGACTGACTGATTGCTAGTAGGAGTTGAGAATCCTCAGCAGACTTGAGTGGTAGCTCAGCCTTGGAGGCGAGCTGAGGAGCTAGTTACTTTCTGATTGTGTGTGGCCCCTTTGCGGCTCGGGGGGCTGAGAGGGACGAAGAGTACCCCTAGCGTTTGGCTGGGAGGTACCGGTGAGCTCATTGAGGTTGGCAAGTAGGAGCAGGAGCGGCAGGAGCAAGGAATCGTTGCGGCAAGCAAATAAGGAAAAGGTATGTTCCTGAACTGAGTAGGGTAGAATGCATGGTGAGTTACGGCTGAGATTATGAGGGTATGGTTGTGATTTGTCATTTCCTCGTCCTTAAGTTCTGAAGATTTTCGTTTCATAAATAGTTCAGTTTAGGGTTACTGTCAAAATCGTTGGGTTAAGATTATTTCGTTTTTTTTTTTTATTTCCTCCTTCATATTTTGGTACAGTGTTAGGGTCCTGGCAAATGGTTTTGGGCGATGGTGAATTCATTTTTATTTGGTACAGTTTTTAGGGTTGGTAATAGTATTTAGGTTATGGTTAATTCGCTTCTTTTAAATATGGCTCAGTTTATAATTCCTGGTAAATTCATTTGGGGGTTTATGGTTGCCGTAATTGTTTATGGGCGTTTTCTTTACAGTGATGGGGGCGTTTTTACAGTGCTGGGGCATTACAAAATGTGTGGGCAGTTGGTGTTAATTTTGGGCAAGTCGTTTTAGGTTTACGGCCTATTCGTCCCGGAAAAAGGGGCTCGGGCATTTCGTTTTATCATATTGCTGTAACTTGCATTCACTATTTGACTACTGAGAACTCGTCCTGGTACAGGAGTAATATACCCAATGTTTCGTTCAAAGATTTCCGATTGCTTTTAAGCAACTCCACGTCCAAAGTAGGTAATGGCAAGGTTGAAAAATTTCAATGCAGTAACTGTGCTATTCCCTCGATATGCATCCCGTGTCATTTAAAGTTTGAACGTTTAATAAGGATTATTTGATCCCACCTGGAATATAGGTTTTTACGGAATTTACATTCACGTCCTGCTTAGGGTTTTAGTGTTTCAGGTTCTGGTCGGCGTAGGTTTTGGATTCCTGAGCAAATCGCCCTTCATTGCTACGCTTAGGGTCCCTGCACATTTATTGCATTACCGTTATGATGTAACTGCTCAGTGGGATAGAATCCATGTTGTTTTCCATGTTCATTTGGCTGGGACAGATTTCCATCTTATCTTTTCACCATTTCACATTTTAATAGGGCCATACAGCCGGATACTCGCATAGAGGCGCTTCACTTGCATATTGACATAGGAGTATATGCTACTCGCATCTCTACGTTGACCTTTTATATTTAATGAGTAGTTAAATCAATCTTAGTTTAAATAATTAGGAGCCTTAACCTCCTGTCAGCCAGATGATGAAGAGCATGTAACCTCTTATAGTTGTTTCTGTGCAGTTGCAGCAGGTGCAACCCACAGATTATCCTAATACGAGAGCTCGTTGGAGATGTCTCACTTGTTGTATCGATACCTTTAACCATTAACTATGTATCCACAATCCATATTATATAAGTGATGATTATTCTCCATATTGACACCATAGAGAATATATCAATTATTACATATAGTGTAAGAACAATATAAACAGTTTATATATACACAATTTTAGTTACTAACTAGTTATTCGCGGGTCTTCTCGTCAAGGTTCCCAGGCGCCAGTGTTAATTTCGCGTGCAATTTCCTCGTTGTTATACATCACTGTTCATTATCACTGTGCCCTAGGTCATTAACTTTTTACTGCCATTTACTGTCAGTCGTGGTTGATACCTGTACCGATCTAGTTGGGTGGCGAACAGTTGTTGCGACTCATTCGTTGCTCTTGAAGGATCGAAAGCTTTACCTTGTCTCGAGTTAAGCAAGGGACGGTTTGCTTTTAACAGAAAAAGGGAGGGGAATGGTAATTTCATTTAAAGGTTTGATGTGTGAGAACTCATGGGCTCCATCGGCACTTGGATCGACCCATTATATTTTCTGGTAAATTTATTTAGGTTTTCCTTATTCCAAAACTACATGATGTATTGTATATGTTCACTCCTATATTTGGAAAGACAGTTAGGTCATCCAATTTACCACTATGTATTTACCAAGGATATCCATGAAGGATTAATAAATGGCTCCTTCGATTTAGAACATGCATTACCCATCCTTATAAAGTAAACTCCTGAAGGTATTATCGTTGTTAAGGGTAAAAATTCTACCGACACATTTCAAATGATATTACTCAACCACACATCTACTTGATAACAGTTCTGGAAGAAAAAGAAACGCACAGGAAAACGGTGCTGGGTTACTTGAATTGCAGTGTTTCAAATAAATCGAAACAGAAATTTCTTCCCACTCGTGTGAACCAGCGATTCTGGCTGCGCGTCGTGCTGCACCCTCGGCGTGATTGGTCAAGTAACGGTGCTGTGTGTGAGTCTTAGTAAAGGTGAGATTCCAGGATAATTCGCTGAATCGTGTAAGGGTAACGTTATTACCTATAAATTGATAACCTTAGTTGCCACCGATAGATACATAACCGGATGTGAATATACGTACTCTCATTTAAAAATGTGGTTATTCTTTTAAATATTGGGTTGTTGTTAAATATGGTTAATGTTTTACAATGTCCTTCTTAAATATTGTTAGTGTTAATTATGGTCGTTGTTATATACTGACAGTTGTAACCGTGTCAATTTCTGGTTATTTCCATTATGACGTTAATTATAATATGCAGTCATTTGTTGGGACAAGGAAGGTCGTATTGGAATCTGAGGTTATTGGGTTATGTTTATGTATGATGTCAATTATGTGATGCTGTCATTTATGTCATGATGCGGTCCTTTATATTATGATGTTGTTATTCTATGTATGATGTATTTATATGAGGTTATTATATCATGATGTTATTTATATGGTGATGTCATTTGTATGATGTTAACCTTTATGTATAGTGATGTTATGATGAGGATAAAGGTCTTCCTCTTTTATTTATTTATTTAAAGAACAAGTATTCCTTTATTTAATTTTTGGGAATGGTTTATTTCCTTATTTAAATATTAAAGAAGGGATGTATTCTTTATTTTTAGGAGGAGATGGGTTCCTTGATCTATCTATTTAAGAAAGGATGTATTCTTTTAGTTAGTCATTTAAGAAGGGATTTAATAGTTCATTAATCCTTTTAAGGGAGAGATTTATTCTTTTGTATTTATCTAAAGAAGGTATATATTCTTTTTATGCATTTACTAAAGATGGGTGGTTAAGTTAATATGACTTGGTATCTTGTTTTTCAAGTTGTTAAACCCGTAATGTTGATAAATTCTTAATGCTAATTTAAGGCGTACATATCGACATTTGAGTTGAAAATGCTTTCAATACTACCCTAAGGTTGTATCAGCACATTGGTTTATGTCCTGCCTTCAGGAGGTAAAACTACGATAAACCTAGACTGGTTTCGTGATAGGTATTTAGTGTCCTTTGGATCTTAGATAATGACCCTTAGCGAGGATTACGAGACGGGTAGTGGACGAGGTTGTAGATAGCTTACGCCTTCCTATGTGGATTGTTGTCCTTTAACCCTTACTGTACTTGATGTAATCAATCTATTGTTGTTTTGCTTGTGTCGGGAGGGATGTAGACCCCTTCAGCAGCCTTAGTATTTATGTTTGTGTGTTTCTCGCGTCAAGGAATCCAGTGCCGTATCAAGAGTCTCGGGCCCTTTAAAGGCAGGGTTTCCACTCTTGCGACACACCCGACAGAGTAGTAAACTCTATTACTACGGATTCTTCCTTCTGTGACTGTGCTATACCCTTGTGACGTTAATGCCGGTGGTTACCCGTTACGCGCCTTAGGTCTGGGATGTTTAAGGTTTGCGGTTACTGTTGTACGTCGTATGTCGTTTGTTATGTTCGTCTTGCTTGTGTCAGGTTAGTCGTTGGGTGGCATCGTAGAGCCCACTGAGTCTATTTCTTATCTACACGTGCGCACACACTTAACAACACAAAAAAAAAAATTGCACCGGTTGATATAGTAGTTGTCCTTAACTAGGAGGGTTGTTACACTACTTAATAGTATTTTTAATGGTATATCAATGTTCTTTAGAGTGATCTCCTTCTCCATTCTCAAATGATTTAGACAAGAATTGGCACATTTATGCAAACCCCCATTAAGTAATAGGTAGCGAATTTTCTTTCATGTTAGCAGTCTCTTGTGTCTGTACATTAGGTACCTAGTTTTAGTCATTCTCTTAATGGGGAAACTATATCAAGCAAGGGAGTTAGGGAGTTTATAGTTAAGAAATCCCTTAGTGGAAATATGGTTCTTTTATGTAACAATTAGGTATAAATATTTTAGTGGAAATCCCTTAGTTAATAGTAAAATTAGGACTCTTTATGTATCCCTTAGTGGAAATCCCTTAGTTTATAGTAAAATTAGGTCCCTTTATGTAACTTTAGGTCACCATAAAATATTTCAAAATTATGTATTTAGTTCAACCATATCCACAAGTATCCAACAATTTGTACTTGAATCTTTCAAGTGATCCAAATATATAATATAGAAAAATTACATTTGCTCCACCTCATCTTAATTTAATTTATATTAGGAATACAAACAACCCTCAATCCCATCCCATTTAACATGACAATAAAGGAATTATTATAAAAACTCACATTTAAATAATGCTAATGGGAAGTTTAAAGCAATGGCATATAATCCATGTTCATGCAAAACTTTCACCTCTTTGTGATTAAAACAAGTTTGTGTGAGGTTATGAAGATTAAACTCTTTGTTTTGGGGATTCTAATGCATTACATTATATGCAGTCTTTGTGGATCCAACCATAGGGAACTTTTAAGGAATATTAAAGAAGTGTTCTAATATGTTTTTTAGTGTATCCAACCATAGGGAACTTTTAATGAATCCACTTGCTTGTTGTTTTTATGAATTGATTTCCCTTGGCGAGCCCAACTTTCTAATTTCAATGACTTCTTTGTGTGGGTTTTGTTGATTATTATGAAAAGATTGTTGTTTTATCTTCTGTCCCTTATCCCTTTAGTCGTCAGTCCTTGCCTGAGCAGTCGTCTAGGAGCCGAATCGATGGTCATCACTTTGGTGTTTAAAGACCTATAGATTCAAATGCCCTTCTTTTTTTTGCATGGATGATGAGTGAAGGTGGTGCAAACCTCCAAACCCTTAGGTTCAAGATCCGTGCAGGATTGCTCTAATCTGCCTTTTGAGTCTAATGGACTCTTTGGATTCCCCTTGGGAAATACCCTTCACACTCAACAGTGTATCCATAGGTCCTTATGGATGTGCCCGCGTGATCAAACACGCAGCATCAACCCAAATCTTCCGATCAAACAATATGATCACACCTTTCATGATTTTGGAACTTTGGATTTCGCGACTTCTCCTTCCGAGTTTCTCGACCCTTCAACCGTCGAAACCCAAAATGCCGATTTGCCAAAACTGCTATCGCATTTCGTGACTTCAGGAATCTTGGAACAAAGAATCTCAATCCCTTGTCCTTGAAAATGATGAAATGTTGAATTCCAACACGCTATCAAATGTTGGTTCCACAACGGACTTCTCACTTCATCAGGATTTTGGACTTCGCGATTTTAAAAATCCAAATGCAAAGCTCCCGACTTTTTATCCTCTGAACCCAGAAATAGTCAACAAAGATTGAATCTTCCTTTTGATAATGACACACAACCTGTCCTCTCAACCACTTCCTATCTCTGACTCAGACTCCTGCTACTTGTCACCCTTTCAGGTTTTCGGGACTTCTTCTCTCAAAGTGTTTCCTCCTCCGTCTCTCGACTTCTGAAATGTTGAAATGATCTGATGGTTGGTGTAAATCATGATCAACGGTCCACATTGATTCTGGATTCTGGAGTGGAAAGCTTGCTCACATTTAACCACCCTGCAACTCCTCAAGATCCGACAGTCCTCATTGTTTCGGGGATTCTCCACAGAGAAGTTCAACCGCTCGCTACTTCTTGATAACTCTTGTGAAACAATCCAAGGTTCCTTTCCCTGGACTTGATTCCTGCAAAATGAATTTGCTTCGGCTCCCCTTTGATTATCTCAAAGGCACTAACCCTCCTAAGATTTTCTTACAAACTCGAGTCTTTAAGAAGACTCTTCTACGAACTCCTTGCGGCAATCCTTCAAATACTTATGAGTATTTGAATCTCTTGGCTCTGTGCAACTTTCTCTACAACAGTAGTCCTTCGATCTCTCAGCCTTAGTTCATAAGTTCCAAGGTCTCGACCAGCCTGCGCACACCTTGCACGGCTTTTGTGTCTTGCCTACACTTCTGTGGAAAATGAGAACAATGTTATCCCTCCTGAGCTTCTAGAGATAAACTTTGAACCTGTCAACGCACACTTTGCGGACACTTCCACTGCACTCCATGTAGGAACTCTTGTTCACGAAGAGAAACAATTGAAACTCATTTCCCTTACTCTCTCAGACTTCAAGCACTTAACATGAAATCATACATACATAGCATAACAACAAATGCACAACAAAAAGAGTAAAACAACCATAAGCATAGCATTCAGCATGTATTCACAGAAATCATTTTAACACCACGAGTCTGAATCAAAGCTTCATATATTAAATTCAGAACTTTTGTACATGGGCTCTTCTCTAAAACTCTCTGCTTATCCTCTATGCTAATGTGTTTTTTTTTTCATACAATCTCTGACTGATTGATACAATGATATAAAGAATGAGGGTGTCTATAGTCATTTTCCCTCTAGCTCCTAAAATTGTCTAATCTAGAGTTTTAAATCTACCTACTTTCATTAACTATGCATTAATGCCTTAATGCTTAAAAGATGAGAGCAATCACTTATAATATGTTTACAATAGTGAGTACACCTCCTTTTAACTATTATATTTAATGTTTTCAAAAATATATCAAAACGTGAGAAAATGCGTGTTGCGCTTTCTAGCTATCTTTTGCCTCCACGCTCGCTTGCTGCTGGCGATGCTCCTGCATCAGAAGGATAAGAATATGCCATGTTTTCTATGGACCCCTTACTTATCTTTTAGTTTATTCAATCATGGATGAATGTTTAGTTTTTGTGTCTTCTTCTTTGATTTGGATTATGAATGATAAACTTCTCAGTGGAATGGCAGTCCCTTGGCGAACCCAACTTCTAATTTCAATGACTTCTATGTGTGGGTTTTATTGATTATTGTGAAAATTTTGTGGTTTTATCTTCTATCACTTATCCCTTTAGTCATCATTCCTTGCCTGATTAGTCGGCCAGGAGATGAATCGACGGTCGTCACTTCGGTGTTTAAAGACCTATAGATTCAAATACCCTTCTTTTCTATGAATGGATGATGAGTGAAGGAAAAGAAGCTGCCATGTTGTCTATGGACCCCTTACTTATATTTTAGTTGATTGAATCATGGGCGAATGTTTATTTTTTTCATCTTCTTCTTTGATGTGGATTGTGAATGATAAACCTCTCAGTGGAATAACAGTCCCTTGGCGAACCCAACTTCTGATTTCAATGACTTCTATGTGTGGGTTTTATTGATTATTGTGAAAAAATTGTGGTTTTATCTTATGTCACTTATTTATTTAGTCATCAGTCCATTCCTGAGTAGTCAGCCAGGAGCCAAATCGACAGTCATCACTTCAATGTTTAAAGACCTATAGATTCAAATGCCTTGATTTTTTGTGCATGGATGATGAGTGAAGGATAAGAATATGTCATGTTGTCTATGGACCCCTTACTTATCTTTTAGTTGATAGATTCATGGCTGAATGACCAGTATTTGTGCCTTCTAATAAGCGAGTACCTTTGTAGCTTGATATTTTAAAATTTTGATTTATCTCTACGTTTTTAATTGCTTTTTTGTGTACATCTCTGGATTTTGTTTTGATAAACTTTGCATTGTGGATAGATATTGAGGAGTGATGTTGACACAAGATTATCCAAACATTCCTCGCAGACACTCTAGGCATTCTCAAGAAGGAATAACAGGAACTCCTTCTTCAACTGAGATTCTGAGTGAGCACCAACAATCTCGTCAGAGGAGATTTTCAAATGAGTCTGTAAATAGATCAGCTACAGAACCTACTCAAACCAGTGTTATGGATGCAGCCTTCTTAGATAAGTTGCACATCAACACTCCTACACCTGAGAATGTAGTGAATAGCTCTGGGCAAGAGAATATTTCTCGTAAGTTTCTTAAATTTTGTTTATTTTTGTTGAATTTTGTTGTATTTAAATTTATGTGAGGTTAAATCTTGAAGTTACTTTCAAATGTGTGTGTAGGCAATCGATTTAGAGTAAGGGGTGACAATGAGAGTGGTTGACATGAAGATTCAAATGTCAGTGCAAAGGGTGAAGGTGGATTTAGGAGGTCGTGTTATGAAGAAACAAAAGATTACCTGCCAACATCCACCTATCCTTCATAAGTTGGCGATGAACTTCCCTGGGAAAATAATACATAAGCAATGACGCTTGAGCGATGCTCAGGTGTTAAAAAGAGGTTGGAAAATGATTTGGCGGTCTTGGAACTTCCTCAGGAGAGCAAACAAAGTTTGCAAATTGTTTTGCATTCACTGGAAAACTTTATGGATGCATATCAGAAGATGGGGCGAACCACTGATAGTTTCGTCGATCTAATGAGGTGACGAAAGTCATAGGTGATGGGTCCTGATAAATGGGAGACAATAAAAAATAGAGTTTCAAATGCACCTGAATTATACTAGTCTACCATCCAAATATTATAGGACTGGTAAAAAACGTACGTATGATCGCAAAGGGGCATATCGAAGTGCAGCATTGTCGAGGCCTCCACAACCTTTAGTACCTCGCCCAACAAGGGAATTTTCATCACTTTCAGAGTTCCAGGCTACATCAGAAGTTAGCAAAGAGGCCAGGACTACAGTCGAGGAAAATTTTGAAACTATGTTTTATGGTGTTGATGTTGGCATGAAGCTTCAGTGAGTAGAAGCCAATTCCCAGGCCACATTTGTTGATAAAACAGATGCAAACTTAGAAGAAATGTCAGTAGAAGAAGTTTTGGAGTATGCAAAATTTTGTCGGGATGGTTGGAAGAAGGTCATTCAGAATGATGACTCGAATTGCAGATTGGTATGTGATCTATTTAGGCAAATTTTGACGCATTTTATGATAGTTTACTTCGAGTTCTAGATTTAGATATCCTTGTCTTTATAGAAATAATCAATTTCTTCTTTCCATTAATTGCAGTTTGGAGATATGTTAAACGAATCTCCAGTCGGTAGGGGACTTGATTCGACAAGTTTGAATTTGGATGGATTGAATCGGGTATGTTTTTTCTAATACTTGTTCAATCTCCAGTCTTTTGAATAAGAGTTCAACAACATTTATAATTTTGTATAATTGTGAACACATTGAATCATCGATTTAGTTTTTAGTTGTGTTGTTCACAACTCTCTATTCCATCTACTAGTACTTGGGCTAGCTTGTCTCAATTCTCATTGGGAGAGTTTGAAGAGGGTCGGAGTTCACAGGTATCATTTAATGTCTTAAAATCATTTAAATTTAATGTGTTATATAATCAATTGAATATAATTTTTTAATTTTTCAAATTTGAAATGTGTTATATAGGCTAATGTGGAGAAAATAGTATCTGAGAGTGTGTTTGGAAGGGATATTGGGATTGAAGAAGCACCCAGATTAGGAAAGGATGTGTCCATTCAAGATGATTAATAAATGTATGTCCTTGACTTTTATCAAATTTTTGTTTTCTCAAATTTATAGTTTAGCCTTTCCGCAATTATTTTGAATTATATAGAACCCCTAGATAAGTTTGTCATTATCTTAAATGGTGTACATTCAAACTTTTTTAAGGTTAGATCATGATGAATACCTAATTTTGAACTTGAATATGTTTGAATATTTGAGAACAGATTCTATCCCATAGATGAAAAGAGAAAGTTTCTAAATTTTCCTCGATTGCAGTCATTTCTTTCTTGTCCAAGAATAACATAATATTATATGAGAACAACTATTCCATCAAAGAAAGAGAAGATAAATATTTTTCGGAAGAACGATTTTTAAAATGGAGATTTGTGAATTTTTTTTAGACAATAAATAGTTTTTTGGAAGAATTGCTTAATATGAAGATTTATGAGTCCTTTAGTTTGAAAAGGCATCGTGAAATTTGATTATATGACCACTGCAGAAGAAGAAGAGAAATATTTAACTGCTGAGGAGATTAGTATTTTATTGCTTTGTAAATATAATCAAATAACAACACCTGAGATGAGAATTACATCTAAGGATTTGGGACTTTATCCACAAGGAGAATTTTCTGAAGGATTTTGGACTTTATCCACAAGGAGATAAGTATTTCTTTAGAAGAATGACTTAATACATGGATATTTGTGAATTGTCTTCATACACAGTTCTATATTTATTTTCAGATTATTATCTAACTCTAACACACAATCGGTTTTACCAAGAACACAATAACATCACTTGGGATGAGAATTTCACCTCAAGGATTTGGGACCTTATCCACAAGAAAAATTTCACCTCAAGGATTTGGGACCTTATCCACAAGGAAAATTTCACCTCAAGGATTTGGGACCTTATCCACATAGATTTGAGACTTTATCCAAGGATTTGAGACTTTATCCACGAGAAGATAAGTATTTCATTGAAAGAATGACTTAATATGGAGATTTGTGAACTTTCTTCATACACATTTCTATATTTATTTTCAGATTATTATATAGTTCTCTAATTCAATTTTTTTTACCAAGAATATATTTTAAGATTTATAAATTTTTTAAATCATGTACTCTTAAATTAAGAGAGTAGCTAGATCTTAAATCTGTTTAACCGTGGTTGGTTATGTTATTATTAGTTATTGTTTATTTAATATTTAGTTGTGTAGTATATATGCTAATATGTGCTATTTGTTTTTTTATTATGTTTTTTATTTTTACAGATATCTAAATTATATTTGGTGAAAAATATGTTTACAATATATTTTGTGGGAAAGAGTATGTTGGAGGATGACAGTTAACTCTTTTGGTATGTATGTCAATTTTATTTTAAATATAATTTTTGAATTCTGCATTATTTCACATGTTTGAGTTGTAAATTTTTAATTTTTGAAATCTGTTTTTTTGCAAGTTTGAACTTCATGTATGAAGTGATCTATCTTAAAGTGATGGATTAGAGTCTAGAATTTTGGAGTTAATATATTTGTTT
>ML785463.1:580435-592758 GCA_009831015.1 Picea engelmannii
GTAGATATTCAGGTAGGTTGCCGAGCTCTCAATCCCGTTATCGCAGTGGAAGATCGAGAGTTTCCCTGCCTCTTCAAGTAACGCTCTCTTTGAGAGAACGTCCGCCTCACGATTGAAAGATCTAGGAAAGTGTTGGAAACTGATTTTTGTGAAGCCTTTGGAGAGATCCCACGTTTTCTGTTTCCATCAATCAACATGGACAACGCTGAGATTTGACTTTTGAGTAATCCAGTCAATGATGACTTTTGAGTCGCCGCGGACGAGCAGATGAGTGATGGACCAAGAAGAGGCAAGGAAGAGGGAAACCCAAAGCCCCATGAGCTCAGCTTTGGTATTAGTCCCCGGACCACAGTTGAGAAACCACTTTGTGATTCTCGACGGATGAGCTTTGAAAAAACCTCTGGCACCACAACAGAGACCATTGGAACGGGTCGCTCCGTCAAAACAAGCCAGGGTGAACCCATCTGGCAACTCAAGGTCAATGACTTTGGAGAGCGAGGGCTTAACAGTAGATGGTTGCCAGTTGTAGGTGGCCAAGACTCTGTTAAAGACAGCCAGCGAGGAAGGCAGTCGATCCTCAAATAGAGGCCAATTATGCTCAATCCATAGTTGCCAGCTTATATGAGCAGCCAAACAAATTAGAGCGGATTTATCCAAGTGCCACGAGTTGAAACAGTTAGAGAGTGAATCACCACTCCAAGAGAAAGGAAGTTTAAAGAAGTTCAACGTTTTGTTCCATACATCCATCGAGAAATCATAGTGAATTAAGAGATGGTGTATGTCTTTCTGTGCATGGCGGCAGAGAGGGCAGAAACCGGGCCCTTCCCAGCCTCTCCGACGAAGCGAGTCCCACGTTAAGATCTTACCTTTCCCGGCCAGCCAAATAAATAGTTTTAACTTGAGGGGTAGCTTCCAGTTCCAAAGCTGAAGGAACCAGGAGGAATCGGGCTCAAGCGCCTTCTGAAATAACAGAGAAATATAGATGTTCTTAACGGAAATGATGCCCGAAGCATCACCTCCAGCCCACCTCAGGGAATCCAGCTTCTCGGTCAGGGAAATGCCAGCGATCTTTAAATCAACAGTGAACCGGTTCCATTCCACTGCCTCCCATCCACTAAGATCCAACTCGGTACTGCCCAACCAAGAATCTGGGAGATAGGGGGATCCACTCGGACTGCCAACCTGCGCAAGGAGAATCAAATTTGAAGAGACTAGTTTTGAAATCAGTGCCGGGGAGAGGATCGAACTGTCTTCCAAGCCAATGATCTTATCTCTGCCTAAAAAAATTTCTGAACCAGAACCCGGCAACCATCGGAGCCAATGGAGGATAACAGGTGAGGCAACAACTAGGCCCTTCCAGAAAGTGGAAGCCCTCTTTGTCTGCAAGGATGGCTTATGGAGCCAATCGCTTAGATTCAAGGAGCCAAAATATTTTTCAACTACAATGCGGTGCCAAATGCTATTGATAGTCGCAGCTCTCCAGAAGGAACTAGCCAGGAGGGCTGTGTTAAAGGAGATTAAGTTTTTTAGACCCCAGCCGCCTGCCTTTCTAGGCTTTGTCAAAATATCCCAACTACAAAGGTGAAAACTATGTTTACTCCCACGTCCATTCCACAGAAAATTAGTTGAAAGTCTCCGGAGAGAGTTGATGACCTTTTTAGGGATTCTCTCCAAGGTCATCCAGTAAACCGCCAAGCCTTCCAACACTGCTTTAATCAGGGTAAGACGACCGCCCAGTGAGAGCCAAATATTACACCAGCCACCTATTTTTCTTTCAAAAAGTCTAACAAGCCAATGCCACTCTTCGGGAGAGGAGGCCCTCAGCTTGAGCTGAAACCCAAGGTACTTGAAGCCTTCTCTCAGGTCAATAAAAGTGAATGGGATGGAGTTTTTGAGGCAAAGAAGTTCGGACTCCGTGAGTCCCCAGAAGTGAACATAAGATTTTGAGTGGTTGATGGAAAGTCCTGAGACTGCACATAAGAGAAATAGCTACCTTAAGCTATCAAAGTGATAGCCCGAACAATAAAGATTAGGGTATCAAAGTGTGCTTACATATAGAATGATTTTTTTAAGCTACCTTAAAAGTAGTGATGGCCCGAGTACAAAGAACAAAATAAGCACTTTAAAAAATATCATATTAATTTGAGTATTTCAAAATTCAAAACAATAATAATATTAGGGTAATCCTAATATTATTGTTAGGGTAATCCATTTTTTTTTGGCTTCCTTAAAATTTAGTCTTTTAATATTTTAAAAGCAAATTGCAATACAAACTTCTCACTTGTATTACAAACTTCTCATTTGTATTATTATTACCCTAGCATTATTAATAATGTTAGGGTAATCTTAATATTATTGTTAGGGTAATCCAATTTTTTTTGACTTCTTTAAAATTTAGTCTTTTAAAATAATATTTTAAAGGCAAATTGCAATACAAACTTATGTTAGATTTATTATCCATGGTGAAGATAAACATATCACTATTACGTATCCTTCTATCTTTCTTACCTTACTCTGGTATCCTCACCATCCACCAAGTTCACCAAGCATTGAACATATTGTCCATCTACAAGTCATGTAACACACAGATAATTAAATAATGTTTTGGGAGCATAGATTATATTGTAGATAAGGGTGATATTTGGTTTTATAAAAAAACAAATTATATATATGTTAAAATTTATTTATTATATATTAATTAACACTTTAAAAATATATATGTACATATGATTTTAGATTATTTTAATTAATATAATTTTTTTATAAGATTTTAATAATTATGTCGAAAGGCGTATACCTATTGGTAATGGGCACAATTAATCACCTTTTAATCTAAAATTCTAATCTGATGGCTAACAATTGAAGATGCTGGCATATTCTTAGTCGTCCTCCTAAATCAATGAATATGATTTACTCTTCATAA
The DNA here is from genome assembly GCA_009831015.1 of Picea engelmannii. NCBI lineage: Eukaryota > Viridiplantae > Streptophyta > Pinopsida > Pinales > Pinaceae > Picea > Picea engelmannii. The sequence continues at coordinate 583,359 of ML785463.1, forward strand.
CTTCCTTGTATTTTTGAATGCATCGGTTAACCTGTTTACTTTTTAACATTTACCTAATCATATTAAAAAATTACTGTAACACTATATGATTGTCAGGTTTAAGATTAACCTTTGAGATTACCAAGTTTAGATTTACTCAGTTGTAAGAGTGTTTCATATTGGATGGTTGACCCACCTATAATTTATGTTTCATTTTCTGGCTGTCCGGTTTCATTTTTTGGTTGTCTGGCGTTCCGCAAGCGTTTCATTTTCTTGTTGTCTTGCGTTACATATCAGATCGCCGCTTATACTGCCAAGGTGAAGAAAGGAAGGGAGTTAGCGGAAGAACTTCTAGCTAGCCTCAGATCATAGTTGTTGTTAAGTGAGGAGGATCGCTCACGATTCCTCATGATTTTTGTGAACAATTTGAGAGCCCCTCTCATGGGTGCTCACTGAAAAATCGAGCAAGCGGGCGCGGAGAGCATGCTGAAGATTTACCCTCCGTCAATTCAAACGTGAGGGCATGCAATAACATTTCAAAAGATGCATCTTCGCTAAGCACCGAAAAAGGGTCCATCGAAATTGATTCGATTGCGTTGCGCAGAGCACAGGAGGAGATTTTAGAGTCGCCCAACCAGGATGAGGATGGAAAAGAGGTCTCTCGTAATTCTATGAGAACGTGGAGCTCGTAGCAGAGCTATAACAAAGCGGAGGAGCCCATGGATTCCCGCGTGAAGGACAATTCGTGGAGGACTGTGCACGGCTTCAAAGAAGATGCAGACGGTATCTTGGAGGAGAAGCCACAGTGATTGAGCATGAGGTAGATATGCAGAAAGAAATTAAGTGGGTTGTTGTTCTGCTCCCAAACCCTCATATGGGAGATCCATCAAATCATTGTCTAAGAGTGCCAAGGAGTTGTGGTTTTTTTTTATTGTTTGTGTAATTGTTGATTTGATAGCTGTGAAGAGCCACCATTCGGTTTGAAAATGAACTATGTATTAGAGTCAATTGTTAAAGGAGTTTCCCTCACGTTTATTTTGTAAATGAAATAGGCCAAAAGAAAATTAAAGTTTTTAGTGTAAATGAAATAAGTTAAAAAAGTTTTTGTTTTGTAAATGAAATATGCAAAAAACAATTAAGGTTTGTTTTGTAAATAAAATAGGCAAAAAAAATTTAGGATTTGTTCCCAAAATAAATATACCTTTCGGCGTTCAATTATGTGGCTGTAGCTGCGCTAGTTTTAATATAAAAGAGAAAAAAAATATTAAAAATATGATCCATAATGCATTCTAACTCGTGGTCTCCCTAGGAGACTTGGCACTTGGTCTTGGTCTCATGTGTCGGGATTTGGTGCTTGGATCGAAATTGGATCGAAATTTGTGTTGAGCGCTTGATGGCTCGGGGGTCAACTTGGAGATTGGGCCTTCCTGCACATTAATTTTATATTTATATTATAAGAGGAAAATAAATTTCCGATTAGGTTGGGCGAGTCCTACGTGCCCCCCTCGCGCTCTCAAACCCTACCCTGTCCCTTCTTACTCACACAAATAAACTCGACCGCCTCTTCCTCTGCAACAACCATGGCCGCCAGGGGAGGAAAGAAATCTGGTTGATCAACCTCATGTGTACTGCTGGCTTTCCAGTGATATCACTGTTTGATTCTTCTTTTTATTTAGTGTATGGAGGATAAGTGTTCATCAGTGGAATAATATTGTTGTTCTTGAGTTTCAGAGGCTCTGATTAAGATTTTTGTTCGTTTATGCTCTTGAAATGGTTCGTCTTATGGTGAAATCGAACAGTTACGGTGAAGAATACCCCATGAATCATGGGGGTTCCATGGCTTCTTTGGATTTCCAGGACTTCGCGACCCCACATGGTAGCATGGTCGGTTGGAATCTGGCGCACAGGGCAGAGGTGAGCAGGGATGTGAAAAGGGTACACATGTCAAGCTCTGTACTACTATTTCGCGGCTTCAATGCATTGATCATTGATCATTAATATTGTGGATCTCACGGGCCCCAAGATATCGACAGAATTTTCTGAGATCTCGTTCTGTATTTCTCTGAATCTCCTAGGGCTCCACCTTAATTCAACCGAGATGAAGAAGAGGAGGTAGGAGAACAAGGGATGATGAATGGATGCTTACGATGCTTACAAGTGTATGAATAAATTTCTTCTTCTTTTTCTTCCCGCACATGACTTCGACTGTTCTTGGACGATTTGACTCAATTGCACCGGGGATTTTACGTTGGTCGGTGGTTTCTATGACCTATCAAGACTTTTACGCTGACACAGCGGAGTTGAGCAAGGTAAATATCGATTCCTGTAGCTCAAAGATTCAAATTCCTTTAAATTCCTTTTTCCCGCATTGACTAGAAGCCCTAGGGTTCCGGACTCTGTTCCGCTAATTTGTTCAAAATCCGACGAACGCGTTGTCCCTGGCACTCTACTTTCCCTAGTAATCCCTTCTCATCAGCGGAAAAAGCTGTCAATATCTTTCCTTTTGGCCTTTATCTAAAGATCTGGTGTAACGGCAGGACCTTGGGAGGTGTTTTTACTTTCTGAAGGTCAGGGTTTCGAACTGGTACGAGTTATTGTTGAAAGAAATTGCCTTTATGTTCATTGGGAGATTTGGGTCGGCAAAGCGTAAATAAAAGTGTCTAGATAAACGGGAAGGACAACGTAATCTCGTAACGTTTGTTGGAGAAGGGGATTTTATCGATCCCCTTGTCATGTCTTCCCTCAACAAAGAGCTGGTTTTCCTCATCTTGCATTTCCTGGATGAAAAAAAAAAATTCAAGGAGACCGTTCACAAGGTTGAACAAGAATTGGGCTTTTTATTTAATATGAAGTATTTTGAGGATGAAGTGCAAAGCGAAAACTGTGAGGAGGTGGAGAGGTACCTTTGAGGGTTCACGAAAGTAGACGATAACAGATACTCCATGAAAATATTTTTCAAGATTCGGAAGAAGAAGTATCTGGAGGTGTTGATGTAACAGCCTAAATTTTCAGGACTATGTAAAGCCTAAGTTTCGTTTGTATAATAAAGTGCAGCTGAATTGAATCGAAAGAGCGAAGCCACAGGAGCCAGGATCGAATCCGTGGAGTTTGAAAATGTATTACGCTTACCTTTTCAAGTATATCATAATAAGAGACACTGGCGTAGGTAAATCATGCCTGCTATTACAGTTCAACGATAAATTCTTTCAACCAGTCCATGGATTGATGATTGGTGTTGAGTTCGGAGCTCGTATGATCACAATTCGCAAAAAGCCAATTAAGCTTCAAATATGGGATACTGCAGGACAAGAGTCATTCTGTTCCATAACCATATCTTACTACAGGGGAGCAGTTGGAGCACTTTTGGTTTATGATATCACACGATGCCAGCTGGCATTCATGTACATGATCAAAACTGAAGGAATAAAATACCGCTTCTTCATCATAAAACAATACCATAGTAGTCCCTGAACTATTATCTCTTATATTTCCTATTATGCTGTAACAACCCAAATTGGGGGTAACAACCCAAATTGGATTGCAGATGAAGATGTTGCCAACCATGTTGGCACAAAGACAAAATCAAAATGTTGTGGGTGGTCAAGCCTAGAGTTCAATTTTGAAATCCCACTCTGATACTATTTGTAAAGCCTAATTATTGTTCAGAATCCAAAATAGATAAAAAAATTTATAAAATTTAGTTTATATTTATTTCATTATTCTCTTATACCAAGAGTAAACAACAACAACATATTGATTATAACAACATAATGACAATAACAACAACATAGCAACATATTAATGATAACAACACAATAACAACATCATAAGTATGACATACCCACTGGTAAAATACATACCTCTATCTGCAAATTTGGTTGATTCAACTCCTAGTTCACTTGTTCTTGTGCTTGCCCAAACTGTCCAACTGGATATTAACCTCCCAACCAACTAGTAACAACCTCTATGACTCCCTAGCTCCAGGAATCCTTGCAGTTTCCTGGCCCAGAGCCCAAAGTTCCCCAGCAGTGCCCTGTGAGAGTTTCCAAAACAATTATTCTTCCAATTTTCTCCCCTTCTCTATCTTTCAGAAGTTTCTCAAACTAAAATCAGATCCCCCTTCCAATTTCTCTTCTTCCTTATCCTCCTCTCTCAAATCCCCCTCATTAATTCCCCAATAACTTTACCCCCCATTAAGTCCCCAAGAGCCTTATCCCCCCATTAATTACTTCGCCCACCTTTTAAGAATAAAATAATAAAAGACTCATTTAATATATTTTAATAATTAATTAAATTTAAATTAAAAATTATGATAAAAATTAATCAATTTGAGTTGTTACAATGGATTAAAATATTTTCAATACAATAATGCATTTATTCACTATCACTTTTTATGATTTTTCTTTATATCATTAGTGATTTGTTGTTTTGTTTAGTTATTACAATTTTCAAGAAAATCATCATCATACCCAAACATGTTTTTATTTCATAATTACAATTTATAATGTCAAGAAAAAATTGGCTATACTACAATTTTAATCACTTTAACTTAGAATACTAATATATACCAAGTAGATTGTTTCCTTAAATTATGATTAATAAGATTTAGTTATGACCCATTAAAATATATTTAATGCAATGTTTTAGTTATTCATTTTTTAATATTTGATTATTATGGTAAGTAATTTATCTTTTTATTTTAGTCTTTTTTAATTTGTTGATTTTATTTATTTATATTTGAAATTAGAATTGTTATAGATTATCATTTTAAAATCCAATCCAAATGGGCTTAAAGGACTTCAAAATACTTCACTTATTATTTCTATTGACATGTCATTTGTATCATTTGAATATGCTCTCCATCATATTTTATTTCTTTTTATAAATTGATACATCACCATGTCCATGTCAATTAAGTTTAGTGTAGGTGCTTCCTAGGAATGATCATTATCCTCCTCATCTAGATTTAGTTATCATCTAGATTCAGTTATTACAAGTGATATGTTGAGTTCATAAAAAGTATATTTGTGTAGTGAAAATGAAATACATTTGGCTCTCTTTGAGACTCTTGTCGCTCCTTTTATCTTATATGGATGTGAAGTTTCTTGGAGAAAGATTTATTTTATATGGTTGTGGAGTTTCTGAGAGAAAGATAGAGTAGATCTAAAATAGATGTGAAGTTTCTTGGAGAAATATATATATTATATGAATGTGAAGATTCTTGGAGAAAGATAGAGTAGATCCAAAATAGACATGAATTTTCTTGGAGAAAGATATATCTTATATGGATGTGAAGTTTCTTTGAGAAACATAGAGTAGATCCAAAATAATTTTATCACTTATAATCTCTAAATTAAAGGCAATACACCATATCCTATCATCCTCATAGAAGCAAGCATTTCCTCCATTGAGAGCATAGTTATGATTAGGTACTTAATGTACAAGAACAATATAAACAACATTGATGACACAAGGATCCCCAAAATTGCTTCAAAGTCTAGAGAAAAGAGGATGGTATGATGATGCTAAGCCTTGGCTAAATCATTGGGACATAAAGAAAGAAATTTTTCTGAAGAGTATTTGATGATATTAAAAGATATTAAAAATATCATTAAAGGTGAGGATAAAAGAAAATTAAAATACTATAAGGAGTTGATTAACCCTAATTTCAAGATAAAAAATATTTTTCATTTTGACTAGTATAAGGAAGATAATCAATATTGCTAAATTAAGAGCTAATTTTCATTAGTTGCATAGTGAAATTGGGCTTTAGACAATTCCAAAAACACTATTGCATGAAATAATTTGTCACCTTTGTGACACGTAAAGGGTTGAAGATGAAAAACACTTTCTCCTATAGCACTCTTCCTATACCCAAATTAGATCTCACCTTTGTGACACTTAAAGGGTTGAAGATGAAAACAACTTTCTTCTATAGCACTCTTCCTATACCCAAATTAGATCTCATTTTCAAAATATTTGTCACAATATTGACCTCCCTAACCTTATGAGTCATGAAAACTACAATCAAAGCATAGAAATAACATTTTTATAAAGTCCAAGTAATCCATGACCCAAGGTGAGATAGACCAATATTGGTTTCAAAGATTAAACAACATCATCATCATCATCATCAATAAGTCTAGCCTTTTGATGAATAATCTAAGCATTGTAATAAATCTAGACAATTTAAATTAATTTAGAAATTGGGAGACTAGTTATATCTTCAACACTTAAAACTATTCTCTTATATTATAAAACACACACACTTACTTATAGTTATAACTCTATTATATAGAGTTATTCTAATCTAACTATTTCCTAATTTAGGTGGTGTAGTTGAGATAATATCTCAACAAACAACAACCCAATTTTATTACATTAATAGAAACATTATCTCCAAAACCCTTCCTTAATGCTTACATCACAAAGAACAATATTGAAAACATATTTTATTAAATAGTTTTTGAACCCTCATCTCTGATATCCACTTTTAAAATCTAATAAATTAAACTCCATCACACAACCATTCATTCTAAGCCCACTTGATCCCTTGAAAATACTATTACTTGATACCAAAAAACTCATTATAAAATACTTTGCAAAGAGAATTGTTGGAACACCACATTTATCGAAAACCACAAGCTTTTAAATTATGTTACCATATTCTAAAAATATGCTTTACTGTAAAACATACCCACTTGTATATATGGAAGCTCCAAATTCAATGGATACAATGCTATCATCCTTTCCTTACGGGAATATCTATTTCTCATTATCAATAATGAGGGTAAGTCACAATCAATTCGGCCACTCTAGTAAATATATTTTATTTTTCACCGTGTATATTTTTGGGTGGATGCTTCGAACCAAGAATTATTTCAACAATTCATTATTACACATTCTGAGTTTCTGCAGTCTACTAACCGAACCTTACAATCATCTCCTCCTGATTGCGTTAGCATGATTCCCTGCATGTCATTGGCTGCCCCCCTCCACACATGATTGTTCTTTCTACATGGCTTCAATCTTCACGAAGCTCTTCCTCTCTCACAGGACGACGACAAAACTGTAGTGATTTTCACGAAGTTCCAAATTTGAATGACGACTCCTTCATATAACACGCGGCCCCTTTTCTGATGGAAGCTCCCAACAAACTCACAGACATGAAATTATCTACTCTCACACATTTTAAACTAATGTGCTCTCTTAAAACAACAAATTACATCTCTTTGATATTTCCTTGGGCACTCCCTCAAGGAGTTAAACCCAGACAAGCTTTGATATCAATTTAAAAACTGGGAGGGTTATCATATCTTTAAACACATAAAATTATTTTTATATACTATTAAAAACAATGTTGTATAGATGGGCTAAAGCATAATTTGAACATTAGGATTATCTAAACTTAAAACATTTAAATTTGCAGATTCAATAATTTTTATGTAAAATCTTTAGACTAAGGCATAAAACACAAACTTACATATAGTTATAACTCTATTATATAAAGTTATTTAAATCTAATTGTTTCTTAATTTAAATGGTTTAATTGAGAAAATATCTTAACAAACAACAACCCAATTTTATAATAATAATAATGAAAACATTATCTCCAACAAATTACATGTCTTAAAATTTTCAATTAACTAAGATTCCATTAACTACTAATTTCCTTACAATAATATGTGTGCGACATTTGTTTAAGTGAATCTTATACATGTGATTTTTTTTAAACAGTCATACATACACCATTATCAATGATACGATGTGTTAATTGGTAAATGCCATAGTAATTATAAATGTTTAATCACAATATTATCAAACTAAGTTAAGCTTCTAAAACATAATAACCAATGTCATTTTGGCATATTTCTGAGGCATAATTTGACAACCTTGACCCTTTATACTACCAGCGACGATTAATAAATCTATAACATGTAAATCCACAAGTAATATTATTAAGAAACATAAAATTTTATATTTATGTCTAAAGGCGTACACTTATTGACAATGGCTGGAATATTCTTAATAGTTACACAAAATAAATGGCTGTGATTTCAATCATTAACTTCCTAGCTATTATAAAGACATCAGTTTATGTGTTTACTTTTTTACATTTACCTAATCATATTTAAAAATTACTTTGATAGCTAACTGATTGCCAGTTAAGTGATTAACAAAAATTAAAATATTAACACCAGATAAATGAAGCCCAACAATTTATTTGTTAATAGATAATAAAATATAATATATTCTTTTAAGGATTCTTTTCATCTTCTTAGCCTTTCGGGGTTCACCAGCAGCTATTTTGTTGCTATGCTAGTACTAGCACAGTCACAAATTCGTGGTTGGTGAATATCAAAAAGTTTTGGTTGGTTTAGAAAATGAAATGCTTTATTCTGTAACAAAATTTTAATCTTTGTTAATTATTCAGACGTGGCAATTAGCTAACCACCATAGTAAATTTTAAATATGATAAAGTAAAAGTAAAAAAATAAACATATAAACTGATGCCTTTATAATAGTGACGAAATTAATGTTTAAAATCACAATCATTGATTTATTGAGAAAATTAAAAATATTCCATCAATATTTACTCTTATCAATAAATAAATACATTTAAACATAAAATGCAAAATTTGTATTTAAGAAGTAAAAAGTAACAACTACTACGGTAAATCACAAGCACCAACTATTACAAATCACAGTTTATATACAGAAACCACAAGTGGCAACTACGGCAAAATTTGAAGCGCTTGCTGGAGGCTGTTTTGAGAAGAACCTCCTTGTATAACTGCTCTTCTTCCAAGCTCCGCTAAATCAGCGGCCTTCTTCCTCATTTGGAGCCCCCCTTCTAATTCCATGACACACTTCACCACTCTTTTTACTTCCTCTGCGCTGACAATCCCATCTTCCCCCTTGTTAACCTCCACTCCGACCTTTACCAACTACTGCAAATCACACTTTATATCCAGAAACCACAAATAGCAACTACGGCAAAGTTTGAAAAGTTTGAAGCGCTTGCTGGAGGCTGTTTTGAGAAGAACCTCCTTCTATAACTGCTCTTCTTCCAAGCTCTGCTAAATCAGCGGCCTTCTTCCTCAGTTGAAGCCCCCCTTCTAATTCCATGACACACTTCACCACTCTTTTTACTTCCGCAGCGCTGACAATCCCATCTTTCCCCTTGTTAACCTCCACTCCCACCTTGGCATTTTCCACCACAAGCCTCGCGTTCATCATCTGATCTCCGAACAGAGGCCAAGCAACGATCGGAACTGCGCAACACACGCTCTCCACTACCGAGTTCCAACCGCAGTGACTCACAAACGCTCCGATTGCACCGTGTGACAGAATGGCCACCTGCGGAACCCACGAAGAGACCACCATTCCTCTGTTTCCCACGCGGGACTCGAATCCCGGC
>ML785463.1:601461-613811 GCA_009831015.1 Picea engelmannii
TATTCCCTCTGACACTCTCTTCCTCTCTACCCCAATATTCTCCCCCTCTCTCCTTCTCTACACCCATTTCTCTCCCTTACTCTCACTCTCTACTTTTCCCCTGTTATCTCTACCTCTCTCTTCTTCTCTCTAGAGAGAGAGAGAGAGAGAGAGAGGAATTGAGCTAGAGAGAGAAATAGATTAAGTGAGAGGCAAATAAGGGAGACAAAAACATATAGAGAAATAGATTACATGAGAGGCAAAGAGCAAGAGGAAGAGAGAGTTATGGTGTAGAGAGAGAGATAGAGATGGAGGAAGAAAAAGATAACAACCATTCAAAATGATGATTCATATACTTATTTTATTATAATTTTTTATTTTTTTTCAAAATTATTATTTAAAATATATTTTCAATATTAATTTCACATTATATTTTATATTTTAATTAATAAATATAAAGCATCCAAATAAAAATAAATAAATTATACCTATCATTGTGAATATTACTTGGTATATAAATTAGGAAAAAACTTTATATGAATATATTTTATAATATTGAATTTATACATAATTTATATAGTTAATATAATTATAACATTGTATAAACTATATATAAAGAAGGGTTGCATGGCAACGTCGAATTAGTTGGGAAATACATGCTGAACAATCAAACTTAATATAACTAAATACACAAGTATATTTAATTTTTTTTAAATAAACTATAAAAAGTATATATAAATATTTTTTCTAATATTATAATTCACTACAAAAAACTTACACATCTATAATCTAAAAATAATAATAAAAATAAAAGTTACACCACTCACAATGAATTTCACTAAATCCTTAAATGCAATTCAGGTTTCCTTAAATGTGTGACACAATTTCCTTAAATGTGTTGCAGCCACCACGAAGGTTTATTTATTTAGTGAAAGGGTACATGACTACACGTGTAATGACCAATTGTATATTGTATTTTATTTAGTTAGTTTGTAAAGGATATATGAGTCAGAGTGTAGGGGAATGTGTAAGTTTGTTGGCTTATATGTTAGATTTGGATTTTATAACTATAATTTGGACAAATAATAGTTATACAATCAATTAGAATGCAAACAACATGCTCCCTCCATTTCTTATCAAACTGTCAAATCTATTAATTATGTAATCAATTTTATACATTGAATGACGTGAAGCCTGTAATAACACTTCAAAGATATCAGCCAATTGAATTTTAGAAAAATAATTTTTTTATTACTAAAAAAAATACATATATTGATTTTTAAAGTTACACATTGGATATAACACATAAATTTAAAGTCAACACTAAACTAATACATAGTCAAAGGGCAACTCATTGCTATAGTCCCAAGCCTTTGGCAGGGACTAATAATATAATTATGAATTCCCTCTTGTAACGTTAATTTGACATTTCTTTATATTTAATAAATTACAAATTTCATCTGTGTACTTTTAAGTGATATAATTTGTTTCCCATCTTTGTGGGAAGTGGTACTTTACTGATACCTGATCAGATAACTAGCTTGTGGATCATATAGCTTAGGTCAGATAAATTGGTACGTTGATGAGGACAATCACATCAGTCATTTTATATTATTGGAGAAACATGTTACTCTGGTAAGCATTTGAACGTGAATAAATGCAAAGCAACTAGAAGTATAATGGATACTTGTATGATATGAATGAAGAAACAAATTTCTAAAATTAAGTGAGATATGAGAGATAAAATAAGTATATTTGATAAATCATACATTTATTATACAAAGTGGATTTTTTATTTAATAAAGAAAATAAATTTGTAAATTTAATTTAATTATATTATTATTATTATTAAGTAAAAAATAAGGAAGACTTTTCTATTATATGAAAGATAAAAAATTTAACAAAATGTTATAAAAAAAATTTGGGATCTGTCATTATGAAAACCATATCCCTTTTCCAGTGATAATGAGATGAGTTATCAATCTAAAAACCATCAGTGTTTTGAATATCATAGTTGTGAATAACTAAGACCAAACAAAAAACTAAAACCTCCATCCTTCCCTCTGTATCTCTCTCACTCCTTCTCTTTTTATTTTCCTCCCTCTCTATTCCCTCTTCCTTTTCCCTTTCCTTCCTCCCTCCCTCCCTATATACCCCTCCACTCTCCCTACTTTTACTTGAAATTGGAAAATAACACAATAAGACGGTGAGGCCACAAGGGCTCACACAAGTGAGATTACGCTCACTCACTCTGTGCATCATTGATTAGAAATCCATTACATATATAGTTGTAGAATAAAAAAATGAATTCAAAACAAACTCCTATAAAATATGAGCTCAAACCACTCTCATACCAAACTTATGCAAGCACGTAACAACTCAATAACCTCTTCCTAGCAACATTCTAATTTCTCCATTATTTCTCCAACACTCCCCCTTAATGGAGAAATGGATTGTATACAATACTAATGCCTAACATAAGTAACATGCATGTTGGTCTTAGTCTCAGCTAGGCTTACAACTTGACTCTAACAATTTCATCTTGACCGTTCTTGTTGTCAGATAGCGATGGAGATGGAGCTTCTTCCTTGGCTTGCTGCTCCAAATATGTTTCATCTTGACTATGTTCTACTTCACTATCATCATGGCTTTGTTATTCTTCATTTTGGAACTTGGGGGCTTACTATTGTTCTTTGTCCTCAACACTTCTGCAAGTTCTTGGAATCATGTGTCTTTAATGCTTGCAAATTCTTCCAACTTCTCATAAGTGGGTTGCCGCCCTTTCTAGATACAATCATCAATGTCCTACTCAATGGACTATCACAACATCAATTCATAATAATAGTTGATTTTTTCCTGGCTCCACACCATAAAAATTGACTCAATATTTTCATCGTCAATTTCTTCACGTTCTTCCATGTTTTCTTCATAATTAGTCACTACTGAAAATGAAATGTTGTCTTGTAAACCTGCACACTCAAAAACATTGTTACAATCATATGAAAAATTATAGGAAGAACCATATTGTTTCTTTCATTTTTCTCTTCTAAGAGAGCTTTCCTTTCTTCATCTTTCTTCCCTATTGTAGTTTCATCCACTTGAATCTGGGATCTATCATTATGAAAACCAGATCCCTTTTCCAGTTATAATGAGATGAGTTATCAATCTAAAAACTATGAGTATTTTGAATATCATAGTTGTGAATAACTAAGACCAAACAAAAAACTAAAACCTCCACCCTTCCCTCTCTGTATCTCGTATCTCTCTCTCTCTCTCTCCCTCTCTTTTTATTTTCCTCCCTCTCTACTCCCTCTTCCTTTTCCCTTTCCTTCCTCCCTCCCTCCCTATATACCCCTCGAGTCTCCCTACCGCATCATTGATTAGAAATCCATTACATATATAGTTGTAGAACAAAAAAATGAATTCAAAACAAACTCCTATAAAATAGGAGCTCAAACCACTCTAATACTAAACTTATGCAAGCAAGTAAAATAACTCAATAACCTCTTCCTAGCAACATTCCAATTTCTCCATTATTTCTCCAACACTCCCCCTTAATGGATAAATGGATTGCATACAATACTAATGCCTAACATAAGTAACATGCATGTTGGTCTTAGTTTCAGCTAGGCTTACAACTTGACTCTAACAATTTCATCTTGACCTTTCTTGTTGTTAGATAGCGAGGAAGATGGAGCTTCTTCCTTGGCTTGCTGCTCCAAATATGTTTCATCTTGACTATGTTCTACTTCACTATCATCTTGGCTTTGTTATTCTTCATTTTGGAACTTGGTGGCTTATTATTGTTCTTTTTCCTCAATACTTCTGCAAGTTCTTGGAATCATTTGTCTTTAATGCTTGCAAATTCTTCCAACTTCTCATAAGTGGGTTGCTGCCCTTTCTATATACAATCATCAATGTCCTACTCAATGGACTGTCACAACATCAATTCATAATAATAGTTGATTTCTTCCAGGCTCCACACCATAAAAATTGACTCAATATTTTCTTTGTCAATTTCTTCATGTTCTTCCATGTTTTCTTCATAATTAGTGACTACTGAAAATGAAATGTCATCTTGTAAACCTACGCACTCAAAAACATTGTTACAATCATATGAAAAGTTATAGGAAGAACCATATTGGTTCTTTTCATTTTTCTCTTCTAAGAGAGCTTTCCTTTCTTCATCTTTCTTCCCTATTGTAGTTTCAGCCACTTGAATCTGGGATCTGTCATTATGAAAACCAAATCCCTTTTCCAGTGATAATGAGATGAGTTATCAATCTAAAATCCATCAGTGTTTTGAATATCATAGTTGTGAATAACTAAGACCAAACAAAAAACTAAAACCTCCATCCTTCCCTCTCTGTATCTCTCTCTCTCTCCTTCTCTTTTTAGTTTCCTCCTTCTCTACTCCCTCTTCCTTTTCCCCTCCCTCGCTCCCTCCCTCTCTCCCTCCATATATACCCCTCCACTCTCCTTACCTTTACTTGAAATTGGAGAATAACACAACAAGACTGTGAGACCACAAGGGCTCACACAAGTGAGATTATGCTCACACACTTTCAAGCGCATCATTGATTAGAAATCCATTACATATATAGTTGTAGAACAAGAAAATGAATTCAAAACAAACTCCTATAAAATAGGAGCTCAAACCACTCTAATACCAAACTTATGCAAGCACGTAACAAGTCAATAACCTCTTCTTAGAAACATTCTAATTTCTCCATTATTTCTCCAACACTCCCCCTTAATGGAGAAATGGATTGTATACAATACTAATGCCTAACATAAGTAATATGCATGTTGGTCTTAGTTTCAGCTAAGCTTACAACTTGACTCTAACAATTTCATCTTGACCTTTCTTGTTGTCAGATAGCGATGGAGATGGAGTTTCTTCCTTGGCTTGCTACTACAAAAATGTTTCATCTTGACTATGTTCTATTTCACTATTATCTTGGCTTTGTTATTCTTCATTTTGGAACTTGGCGGCTTACTATTGTTCTTTGTCCTCAACACTTTTGCAAGTTCTTGGAATCATTTGTCTTTAATGCTTGCACATTCTTCCAACTTCTCATAAGTGGGTTGCTACCCTTTCTAGATACAATCATAAATGTCCTACTCAATGGACTGTCACAACATCAATTCATAATAATAGTTGATTTCTTCCAGGCTCCACACCATAAAAATTGACTCAATATTTTCTTCGTCAATTTCTTCATGTTCTTCCATGTTTTCTTCATAATTAGTCACTACTGAAAATGAAACGTTGTCCTGTAAACCTGCACACTCAAAAACATTGTTACAATCATATGAAAAATTATAGGAAGAACCATATTGGTTCTTTTCATTTTTCTCTTCTAAGAGAGCTTTCCTTTCTTCATCTTTCTTCCCTATTGTAGTTTCATCCACTTGATCTATAAGTAGGGTTAATTTTCCACTTAGCAAATCACCTAGGAGTTTATTCTCCTCGAGCATATGTAACCAAAATTTACTTGAAAAGTTTTCATCATCATACTTAACTAAATTTACCAAAGATTCACCCAGGGGGGGTTCATTAGCAGTTGAATTCACCAGATCACTAAATGTTGTTTTATTGTCAGCTACAAACATACTTTCTTCATTAATCATTGCACCTTCAATAATGTCATTTTCAGTCTCTGTTCCAGTTACAACAACAATACCTTCATCAACTTCATCATTCTCACTCCACTTCTTCGTTTCAAGAATATCCCAAAATATTTTTGCACTAGGTATTTCACCAAATTCACGCAAAATACTAGACAAAATGTTTTCATCCACTGTTGATATCATAAGTTGTAATGTTATTGCACCTCTTCTCTTATCATAGAAATTGATATAACCTTCATGATCATAATGCAATAAATCTACTAACCATGCTAATTTTTTCATTTCAGTTTCCCAAGGTTCATAATTTATACCCAAGAAGAATGGAAAATTTGGCATCACTATTTCATATATTTCATCAAATTATTCATTGACCCTGTCTAGTTCCGCATTCTTCTCATCAAGTATGTGTTATTTAGTTGGAACCACTCCATACGTTTCTGTTGTTCTTACCCTTTGATTATTTCTCCTAAATTGTTTCAGTTCTCTCCAGAACTATTTATGTTTTCTTTGTTGACCCATGACTTCTCTTGTTCATTCACTTTAACATGTGACACTCCAATAACAAGAAAACACAACCTCAGGTTACAACGCTCCTCGGTTCTGCAGTGATATCTTTCCTCGTGGCTTATCCATGCTATAATGGCAGGCTCACACTTTCATCTGCAGTGGCAATGACCCTATTATTTCAACAATGTCACTATTCTCTCTCTTTAAACAACAACAACAGTGTCGCCCAACTTTAAAATCCTTCTAGCGGAACAATACTACAGGCATGTGCATACTCCAAATATCATTTCTTCACTCTGCATGGATATATAGTCTCAGGCAGGTTGTATTGCTCCATCGTTGCAATAGGCAGGCTCAAGCTCTGTCCACACTTAGCACACTTAAAAAAAATGTGTGCCGATTGATGCACGGATCGACTCTGTACACATGAAAAACAAACAAAACAAACTCTAGTGAAATGGTAAGTCCAAACAACAAGATGGAAGATCACAACAATCTAGTGTCTGATAGGATTTTGGTACAAGCGACAATATATATTTATTCATCAACAAGCAGCAGGATCGATCTCCTCCATGCAGGCGCAAGAACTCCAACAAGTGCGATCTCCTCCACACAACAGTGATCAATAATACTCACGTCCTCAAGCAGTGGTCTATTACGACTATTCTCTCCAAACGACAACTCACACAGTCAGCCAATTCACAACGTTGATCTCTCCACATTTGACATCTACTTCAAACTCCAGGAGGACTTCTATCAATAGGTTACACGAGATTTCATGTATCCACCGTATCAATTAAGCCATTTTGTTTTCTGAAGAATCCTTCGGTCCCAAAAATAAAAAAGGGTGACAGTCCACTTTTGTCTATTGTTGGCTCGCTAAACGAAGAGGAACGGGAAGCATAATAAGCATACACATTCACCAGTTTGTTTTCTTCCAATGCAGCGCAGTTACCTTCTCTCAGATCTACAAGCATTTTCTTCTTGGTAGCTGCTGTGAGAATCTCGTGCTGCAAACATGTGCAATCATTGGACAAGTGAAAGGTTCTCGGCTCCCAAGTTAGTGAGAAACTCCAACCATGATGGCTACTTGACCCTCCAACAAATCACATTAAACTACGAATCTCTTCAAACGATGGACAAAATCTTTGGAGCTATGTACGCAGGCATCTCCACAATAGATTTCATAGGTCCTCTCAATAGCAGTAGAAATTTCTCTTCGTTGTTCTCCTTAGCTCGGGGAATAATTTTAGAGAATAATCGCATTACTCAACAACAATGAAGTGCAGGGGAAATTCGCGTCCTTGATCCACCGCCGATGTTGATTATGTTTGTCTAGTTGTTGTGGTTGGAGTGTCGCATACAAGGTTGCACCCCCTGATATCCTTCTCGTGAATCAGTCTTTTTATATGGAGGCTGGAACATCTTGAGAAAAATACTCGACACTCAATATGCCTCGTAAAACCCAACAACAACAAATTAATTATTTCACATTTGTAACGGCCCCCTCTGTTACGACATCAACGATGTACACATTAATTTTTTTTAGTTAGTTTTTTTTTTCTTTTTCCTTTTAGAAAGTGGCAACGTGAACTATGCTTGATCTATAATCACATAATATGTATTCGCTCGAATAATAACATTCCAATAGCCAAACTATGTGAAGAATTCAAGTGTTTGACGAAATTGTTTCAACCATAAATTCATGATCATGCCAAGTTGTTCTTGGACTCTCTTAACACACGGACCACGAGAGATATTTGCAAAGTTCATGAAGGTAATGGAACCATGTAGTGATAAAAACCATTAGTAATTAATTAAAGGATAATTTTGCAGTTAATATTTTCTTATAACCTTTGAACAACAATTATGGGTAGGCTAACGTTAGACATCTTTTAGAGATCACTTGTATCAATTTGTATCTATAGGAAAATATTTGAAACAAGGAAAAGGACAATTATTGTAGAGAGAAGGGTTTCACCACATGCATCTTTTGAAGAAAAAAAACTTATGCATAAACAGGAAGAGAGAACATTTTCAATTCTAACACCAACTTACTTTGAGATAAATGAATCAATCTTGTGATCGACCTTGGGAAATTTTAAAACGTGGAAGAGGGAACCTATCTGAAAGTATTGGAGAATAGATAATGCAGTGACTTGATGGCGAAGACAATAATGATTTGATCACAATCAACGTGTTGGAACAATTCGAGTGCAACAATCCAGTCCCCAGTTAGACACTTCGTAAACCTTGAAATTCTACACAGAACCTATATATGAAGATGAGACCTGTAGTGACGATACTAAAGTTCTAGGGTTTGACCATAAACAAAACGAAACAGAAAGTATTAAAACCATAGCTCGTTGGTTATGAGTAGAAATAATATCGCAATGTCAAGAGCATGTAAGTAGAGTTGTATAAAATTGTTTGTGTAAAATCGTTGTAGATAAATTTGCTATCCATTAATGCTAATGTATCACTGTATCCAATCCAATTATGAAGGATCTATAAAAAAAAATGATTCACTATCACAGAATATTGATATACATCTCTATCAACATCTATACAAAACAACATCTATACAATTCGTTGTCAGCATCTAAACAATTCACTGTTAACAATGATATAATTTCACTGCCTAATTATAATCGCTCTCTAGCAAGAGTTCTGTATTTTGGATACATCGATGTCACATAAATAATGTAATTGGTAGCTCTCTAATTGATTACTATCAATAAATTTAAATCTCTATCCAAACCGTCAATAGAGTAAAAAACGTGATCCAAACTCAGAGTATAATAATCGTTGTGCATTATTATATCGTTGTCAATAGAGTATAATAATCATTGTGCATTATTATATCGTTGTCAATAGAGTATATTAACGCTGCACATTATATCGCTATCATAATATTAAATATATTTACTGTGATATCAGAATTCTATCGCTGTGATATGTGCAATCCTAAATAATATAGCTATCAATTATTAAATACATTCACTGTGATAGCATAATAAAATTGTTGGGACACATCATAACCAATATCACTGAGATATCACAAATGAAATCGCTGTGATATCCTAAATAAAATCGTTGTCATAATATTAAAAATATTCATTGTGATAGCTAGATAATGGCTAGGATACATTTAAAAGGAAATGCAGATATATTATTTAAAAAACACAGACATATCCCTTCATAAGGAAACATAGACATATGTAATTCTCAGCCACTATGTAAATCAAAGTCCATATATTAAGGAAAACGCAGTCACTATATTAATGACATCACAGTCTATATATTAATGAAATAATAGTCAATAATGATAACTCAAATGTAAAATAACTCCGATATATAATCACTTTCAAAATCACAAATATGTAATCGTTGTCTATACAAAGTATTTATGTCCTTTAATACTCATTGTCAACAAAATAGATATTGCTTCCCAGAAATGAATCGTGAATCTGTGTCTAACAATTAGACACTCACCAAACGCGACCATTAACAAGTAAAATCGCAACCAATACACAAGTAAAAACGCCACCATTACAGAAGTAAAGACGCCACCATTACACAGTAAAAAAAAATCGTAGAGGTGATCATTAAAAACACTGAGATTATTAAAGTGATTCTCTGGGTGAAATAAATAAACCAAAAGGTGGAGGTGGTATTAAAACACAAAGAATATAAAGTTGTTCGTAGGGAGAAATAAATAAAAAATACGCAGAGGTTAATTAAATACCAAAAACATAGAGGTTTAACATTCAAGCACTGGGTAATATGCCAACAAATCGCAGAGATAAAGCGCATAGATAATCAACAAAAATGCAGAGGTACTCAGCACAAGGAGGAATAAGGACCAATCATTCGACAATGAATCAATCAACACAAGTATACTCATTCACAAGAAGGCGCAGAGACAAATCATTCAACCATGAATCAATCAAACATAGAGATAAGTAAGGGATAGACAATTGGGCAAAATTTATCCTTCACTCATCATTCATGCACAGAAAAGCAAGGCATTTGAATCTATAGGTCTTTAAACACTGAAGTGACGACCGTCGATTAAGCTCCTAGCCGACTGCTCAGGCACAGACTAGTGACTAAGGGATAAGGGATGGAAGATAAAAACACAATATCTTCATAATAATCAATAAAACCCACACAAGGAAGTCATTGCAATCAGAAGTTGGGTTCGCTAAGGGAAATCAATTCAAAAAAAAACAAGCAAGGGGATTACAAATACCATAGGAAAGTAGTTGCAAGACAACTCATGGAATTGAAATATTCAACCGAGCACAGAGAAATAACATATGTAAATTAACTTTTATTGCAAGTAACAACTTAAACCGGGGTACCTTATCCAAATGTGAATGGTCCGTTGTTTCAGTCTCGCATGCATTCTGTCCAACTCTCTCTTGCTGACCGATGTGACCTCACTGGTACCTCCAAGCCAACGCTAGGGGTACTCTTCTTCCCCCTGAGCCCCTTGAGCCGCAAATGAACCACACACATAATACTAGAGAACTGCTAGCACCCAACTCACCTCGCAAGGTCAAGATACCACTCATTACCCAAGCTGGGTATCCCAACTCCCACAAGAGAAGTTCAGTCAAGACAAAAATTCAGCAGCATAAAGTTACGCATAAAAATGAGCTCCATACTCCTCCTCCTCCATCCTTTTTATAGAGTTTTTAAGTAATTAGTTTCCCAATTTCTCATTAAATTCATTTTTCATTAATTTCAATTAGGAAAAACCTCCCTCGTACACATGTCACTCGATCCCTTAGCTTAATTATTCCTATTTCCCTCACTCACCTAAAAACATTCCTAAAAACGCTCCTAGGTGTCCCAAAATTCCCTTACACTTCTTAAATGACTTATGCCTTGATTCCTTGTTGAGTTCATAATTAAAAAGTTCTAATGGCAAGATTCCTTACTAAGTTAGTCATTTGGATTTTTCTTTACCTTTCCCCTGCCTTTTTAGGTTTCCCCTTTTTCCTTAAGTTTCCTATTTCTTTTAAGTTCCCCTCTTTTTCCTCTTTAACTAAAAATCAAATTTAGCAAGTGTAGATAAAACAACCAATTACCATTTTTCTTATTTAACTAAAATTTAATTTAGCAAGTGTAGATGAAAAAACCATTTACCCTCTTTTCTTTTTAATTCTTGAAGATAATTTGACATAAATAAATTAATTTGAATTTATTACCCCCTTCTTGTTACATGTCTATTTATTATTAATTTTTGACCACATGTTCTACTTAGACTTAGGTTTTAATTTCTATAGGTTGGGTGACATTTTCATTAGGGAAAAATTGGTTTTAATTCTTACTTATCACATCATTCATTTTAGGTCCGACTAGGTTTATTCACTTACCAGTTAAAATCATGACGTGTCTTGAGGACGCACTACATTCTCCAAGGGTGCCACTCATCTATTTCCATTTCCTTGCATGACGTACGCTTCAGGATGCACTAAGTGCTCCAAGGGTTCCACTCGCCTCTTGACTAAGTTGGTAAACATGAAAAAATCCTGGAGTCAATACTCTGCCAGGTGATCTTGTGAGAGACTAAGGGCATCTAAGGAATAAGTCCCCTGCCTTATCGCGCGCCCTTTAGAATCATCGTGAGTGAATGTCGCAGTCTGCCCTCACATAATCGTGGGTCTTCTCGAACTAGGTAGTCGTTAACCTACAATTGGAGCCATGGAGGGAGTGCTACTAGGCTGTGGCAGGGCTTTGTTGGCAAATATTGAACAAGCAACGAATACGTGTTGATGGTTGTTGTCATTAATGGCAACAGTGGAGATGGCGGGATAAGAAGGATAAAACTCCTTGGGGATTTGGACGTAAAAGCTCAGGAGGAACAACATTGAAGAAAACGCGCACAGCAAGAGTTTACAAAGAAGAAGGAAGACAGAGATCCAGTGACCGTTGGATCCCATCCAAATTTCCTGAAAGGTCGAAAACCGTCAGATCTGCAGAAGTTGAGAGGGAGATAAGCCATCGGAGATTCGGGGATCGGGATTTCAATATTCAAAGTTCACTCGACAACGAAAACCCCAAAATCGCGATATACGATTTCGCGATTTGATCGCAGCCGTTAAATCAAGCAGGGATCTGGACCGTTCATTCGTATGGACGCGTGGCAGCCAGGAGGCCTCATCGGAGTTTCGGGGATCGGGATTTCATAATGCAAAGAACACAATGCAATGAAAACC
>ML785463.1:635747-647465 GCA_009831015.1 Picea engelmannii
GACTTCAGGTTTCAGAGGATACACGGTGGGAAATGCCTCCACCCCTCCTAATCAGATCTAGGGTCCACCCCTACGATGGCCCACCCTATGGGCAACAACATATGTGTTCTACCATTCTTTTCTATGGTATAGGTATTCTTTCTTCCATCATGAATAAATTTTCAGTCATACTTCCATGACCTCCCCAATAAAATATGACATACATCCATAGGAATTACATCACACAGTATTTCATCTTTGTAACCTCCTATTTTAAATTCAACTTGGCATTGTTGACTTCCCATGACTTGATGTCCTTTTTGCAACCACGATACCTTGTATGGATTTGGATGTGCAGTTGTCTTCAGCTCCAACTTCTCGACCATCTCTATGGATACTAGATTGTCAGTGCTCCCACTATCTATGATCACCTTGCAAACTCTTTCTTTCGACTTGCAAGCAGTTCTGAATAGGCTTGTTCGTTGAACTGGTTCCTCTGGTTCCTTTTCTGGTTTAAGAAGAATTTTCCTCATCATGAGGTTTCTTCCTCCTTCTATAGCTTCTTCTTCCACATGCTTCTATGCTTCGGCAATGTGTGCTTCTCCACCTTCTTCTCTTTTTCTGTCAGGATATTCCCAAGATTTTTTTCCTTCTTTTCCACAGGTATAGCATTTAACTACGCCTCCTTTGGTTCTTCCTCTTCCTCTACCTCTAGAAAAAGAACTTCTCCCTCCATGTTATCCTTCTTTATAACTTCCACCCTTCTCAGGGTGTCTATGATGTTTGTCAGCTTCAGGCATTGACTTCTAGAACTTCTCTCTGCTAGTTCCCTTGCCTCTGCTTGAATTTCTGCCTTTGCTTCATTGGCTTTGCCTCCTAGCCAATTTTTCCTCATCTTTCAAGGCTTCTTGATAGGAATCCTTGACTTTAATGACATACATCATGTTGATTTCCTCTTGGATTTCATATCTCAGCCCATTGATATACCTGGCTGTCTTCTCATCCACATTTTCCTTCTGTCCAACCCTGATGTTCAATCGGTAGAATTATTCAGTGTACTCCTTCACTAATAAACCCCTCTGTTTCAGGTTCTGCAATCTTTTGTAAATATTGATATGGTAATCCTTTGGGATAAGTTTGGATTTCAACTTAGCTACCATCCTATCCCAGTTTTTTTTTTTTTTTTTTACCATTTCTCCTACGTTTGACTTGTAGTTCATCCCACCATAACGCTGCATGACCTTTCAGTCTTGTCACTGCATGCTTCACCATATTATCTTCTTTGATGTCTTCATAATTGAAGTGTTTGTCCATAGCACGTACCAATCTAACAATTCTTCAACTTCCAAATTTCCCTCATACATAGGTACCTCTATTCTTTCTCTGGCTCCTATCTTCGAAATTTTTTTATTAAGCGATCTTGTGCAGCATCTTTTGCTACGTTTTCTGCATCTTTTGCTTCTTCTTCACTCTCAGCTTCACTGATATCTCCAATGTATGGTGCTCTCCTGTGTGATGTTTCCATGGTGTCCAACCTCATTCGGAGTCACCTCATTTCTTCTTCCATTTCTTCATTCGCTCTGCGCCTTCTGGGTGGCATCATTTTACGGTGTCACCTTCGAACATAAATCAAATTTCCTTGATACCACAAATGATATCAAATTTCCTCCTTTCTCCATTTTTCTGCTGTCTACAAACAAACTTAATCTCGGCTCTGATACCACCTGATGAAAACCCCCTACCTCGACAGGGTTCGCTGACCTCCTGGTCACTGGATCGTTCAATCTCCTTGAGATGGGATAGTTCGCTGGTCCCTGCTGGAACTTTAAATCTTCAAATCCATAGGTCCTCTCATGAAAATACACCTTCGTGACTAAGAACTGAAGCACGAGCTTCAACTGCATGCAGTCACGGGCTATGACCACACACCTATGCAAAAGGCGTATCGCAAGTTCGCGTATCAGGATTCCTTGGAATGAGCCTCCTAAATCCTATCGATAGTCGATTCTCGATGAGGGTTGAGCGATCGTTAGCTCCGCTTGAATATTTCCCCACGTGACCACCATCTGTGACCATCGGTTGAGCCCAGAAAGGCTCGTTGCATTTCATGACCTCGGGACTTCCATGTATGAGTCCACTCTAACTCTCCAATCCTCGAGTTCCGAAATGGGATAATGTTCCTTAGCTCTCCCTTTGGTCTTCGTATAGGTGAACCTTATCTATGACCTGGGGATACTCCTCCGAGCACGTCGGGACTTCACGTTTCATGAGATTGAATCTCAACCCCCATGCTTACCTTTCAAAAGCTCGATCCCTAAAATTTTAATATTTCCTTTGCCCAGATCGACGGTCACGT
Organism: Picea engelmannii; assembly: GCA_009831015.1. Lineage (NCBI taxonomy): Eukaryota > Viridiplantae > Streptophyta > Pinopsida > Pinales > Pinaceae > Picea > Picea engelmannii. The sequence continues at coordinate 638,083 of ML785463.1, forward strand.
TTCTCTCATGACCTGACGACTTAGATCCTATCGTGAGTACGGACCTCGCGAGTCCTCAACTCTACTCCTTTGACCCTCTCTAGTAGCGAGTCAGTGAAATGCTGGTCTCTCGCCATGCATCCCTCCAAAATGGATGGCCCTGATGATGTTAGGACAATCAACGAATGTGATCCTCTCACAAATCTGCTCTTTGTGAATTCTCCCAATTCTGTTGTTTGACTTCTTCACTCGGTGAGTCAGCGAAATGATGAATCTTCACCATGTGTCTTCCTTGACAACGGACGGTCCCGATGAATTTGAAATGATCAACGGCTATGATCCTTTCAGGAGTTTTCATTTTGTGAAACCTCACAAACTTCCCTTTGACCCTTTCAAATTGTGAGTCAGCGAAATGTTGTGCGCTTGCCACATGCCCTATCTGATTGACGATTCTGATGGGTTCGAAACTTCCCCCATGTGACTTCCTCCGGATCCAACGACTGTTGGTTCACACGCCATATCTGTTTTCCTCCTACGCTTACTTCTCGTTGCCTATACATAGATTTGATGGTCTACATCTTCCCCGCGGTTGATCTACGACCATTGTACCTTCTCTCCTGAACTTCCACCTTCTCCCAGACTTAGAATATTTCTTAGGGTTCAAAGACTCGATCTTCGCCCCTCTTGCGATTCTAACTCCTAGATCTCGCTAACACTTGTAGAAAGTGTTGTCTCTTCTGAGATTTATCCCTTGGAAGTATTTTGATCGCCCACACACATCTTGTGTTCTATGGATTTCAAATAACTCAGTTCGAAGGATTTTCTTGCCAAGAAAATGCTTCTCGGCCACCTGACATTCTTCTGCGCTAATTCTCCAAAGCTTGTTGGCTCCTTGACGTTGTGCACACCTTGCACCTGGTTTGAGTTTCTATGAATATCTCTCTGAAGTTCTCTGAATCAATCCTAGACTCAGTCGACACACTCCTTGCGCTCGAGATGCACACCTTGCATACTAGTATTAGAAGAGAAACGATTGAAACTCAACCAGTTTCATCACAAACTCATATAGTTAATCTCTCAGACACTCATACATGAACTGAACTATAACAAATCATACACATTGAATAACATTCATTCAATCACACATGAAATGAACCCAGTCCAAGGATTTGGGACAATTTATGTCTGCTCTATTCATTCATGAAAACAAAATACATAGTGTTTTTGCTATTCTACTCTGCTCTACTGATCTCTCTATTATGTCTCTTACATTCTCCATCTTACAATGAAATATTGAAAAACTATCTAAGGACTGGTCCATGAGCTCTCTCGTCTTGTTCTGAAATCTATCATTTCAAATTCAAAGCTATTACCTACTCTATCCTATTACATTAAATAATAGTTATTGCCAGATAGAGTTGACACTCCATATCTGCAATTTCTTTTAGTCCTTCAAGACTTTACAAACAAGTTACATTTTAAAATGTTGTTACAAAAATATCTCAACAACCCATTAAATTATGAGTTAAATGCTCGATTTGAAATTCTATCATTGCTAAGATGTCCTTTGTTTTCCTCCACGCATGCACTATTGACTTTGAAGGCAATGCTCCTAGATAAAAAATGGTTCCTTCCATGATTCCCCAATAGCTTAGCCAATACCGGGCATCTTTATGCTATTAGTGCTTGAGTAAAAGATGGTTACGACTGAATTTTGAGGTAATTTTAGGAATCCTCTTGTCTTCCATGTTGCTTAACTTGTTCTTATACATTAGGTATCTAGTCATAGCCATGCTCTCAATGGGGGAAATGATTTTTGTATTAATACATTGATGTGATAATACATTAATGTACTAAAGTATTGTTGTATTAATTAATTAATACATTAATGGTCTATTAATTAATGCATTAATACATAAATACATTAATGCAGTAATGTAATATATAAATTAAAATATTAATATACTAATACAACAATAATACATTATGAAACTATTAATAAATTAATAAAGTAGTATTAATTAATACATTAATAAAACACTAATATATTAAAAATGTATTGCAATTTATTAATAATACACTAATAAAGTAAAAATACATTAATAATACACTATTACATAAAAATATAATGTTAAAGTACTACATTATTGCATTTAAGTATTAATACATTAATACAATATTCATATATTAATAAAGTAATACATTAATAAAATATTATTAAAATATATTTATACTTTATTGAATTTATTATTAATAGTTTGTTATTATTAATGTATTAATTCTTTAATTTATACATCACATTAATATATTTATGTATTAATTCATTAATACTTTAACACATTAATGTATTTATGCATTAATGCATTAATTAATACACTATTATGGTTGATTATAGTTGATCTTCACCATGGTTGACTATGGTTGACCATGTCCATGTTTGACCTTTCGAGACCATGTGGAGCTGATTTTGGTGGACCTTGTTGATTTTGTTTAAGAATGGTTTACTGTGGCATTATCAGATTGCAATGTCGATCATGTTATGTTCATCACATCGCGACATCAGGTTTCATTCATCACATGACATTGTGAGGTTATGGTCATCACATTGCGACTTGGGGTTTTCGTTTGTCACATCATGGACTTGGAATAGGTTTTTCACATTCTCACAATGTGTTATGTTTATCATATTGCAACCATTGGAGATGTCAATCTCATTGCATGTATTATTCAAGTATTAAAGTATTAATAATACATTAAAAAAGTATTAATGCATTACTAATACATTATTACATTAATCTTTTAAAGTATTAGTTAATTAATTGATCAATTAATAAAGTGTTAAAGTATCCAAGAGTACATTAATTTACATTAAATTAATAAATTATTAATACTCCATTAATAAAGTAATAAATACACTAATAATACATTTTTACATTAATACATTATTAATATATTAATAAATGATTAATAAGGTAATAATACATTGACAATGTATTAATAATAATACATTAATGTATTAAAGTGTACATGTCTACAACATTAATGCACCGATCCAATTATACCTCCACAGTTAAGTGTGTTTGGCTAGAGCAGTGTTGGGATGGGTGATCACCTAGGAAATCCTAGTGTTTTACATTCCTATGGAATTTATAACTCCAAGGGTTAGCTCAAGCAGTCTTGAGCTGACATGAGATCGCTCCCCCAGTGATCAGTTCGGGAGGTCACAGGTTCAACTCTCTTTATCCTCTTGGGGTTAGCATCCGTGAAATATGAGAAAACACTCAAAGGGTTTCCCATAATTTCTTCCATCGAAAAAAAAATTATGTACTAAAGAATTACTGTATTAATTAATTAATACATTAATGGTCTATTAATTAATGTATTAATTCATAAATACAATAATGTGTTAATGTATTAATCAATTAATATATTAATGTAATTTATTAATATTAATATTAATATTAATTAATTAATACATTAATACATTGCTAGAGTAATAATAATAATAATAATAATCTATTTTTAAGGTCACAACCACGCCACACCAAATTGGTGTATCAGACCCCCTTGTTTGTGGGACAAGGGACCCCCCTCCACCTAGTGATTTGACTAGTAAAGTCTATGGAGGTATACATAATACACTATTAATACAATAGTGTATTACCTTAATACACTAATAAAGTTATACACATCATGAAATTATTGATACATTAATAAAGTATTAAAGTATTAATAATTAATACATTAATAAAGTAATACATTAAAATTAATACTTCAATTTAAATGTATTACTAAATAAGAAAATATTAATACTTTAAATTTATACTTTATTAGATTTATTATTAATACTTTATTATTGTTAATGTATTAATACTTGAATTTATACACTAAATTAATATATTAATTAATTAATACATTAATACTTTAACACATTAATACTTTAACATATTAATGTATTTATGTATTATTTCATTAATTAGTAGATCGTTGTGGTTGATCATGGCTGACCTTCATCATGGTTGAGTATGGTTCACTAGGATTGACTATAGTTGACCATTCCCTTGGATGACCTTTGTAGACCATGTGGAGCTAATTATGGTGGGTCATGTTGATTATGTTTAACCATGGTTTACTATGGCACTATCCCATTGCAATGTCAAACACGTTTTGTTTAACACATTGTGACATGAGGTTTTGTTTGTAACATGACATCATGAGGCTATGGTCATCACATTGCGACATAGGTTTTTTGTTTGTCACATTATGGAGTTGGAATAGGTTTGTCACATTCCAACAGTGGCTTATGTTCATCACATTGCGATAGTGGGAAATGCATGTCTCATAGCAGTGTTGGCCTTTGTTTGTCACAATACGACATTAGGTTGTGTGCACGACATTGTGACAATGGGTTATGTTCGTCACATTGCAACATGAGGATATGCTTGTCACATTGCGATGACAAGGTGTATGTTCATCACAATGTGATGTTACTATGTTTGTCACATTGTGATGTTACTATGTTCGTCACATTGTAACATTACTATGTGAATCACATTGAAACCTTCGCCACCAAATTGCAACATCGGGGTATGTTTGTCACGTGATAATGTTGGTTTGTGTTCGACACATTATGAAAAAGAAGTTTTTCCTAAGTTTAAAAAAAAATCTAACGAAGTGTTTCCTTTTTTGACTATTGTTGACCATGACCATGATTATGGTTTACTATGGTTGACCTTGACCATGGTTGAATATGGTTAACCATGGTTGAGCTTGACCTCGGCCAAATTTAAGTATGGTTGATAATGGCTCACGCTCACCATGGTTAACTAGGTTGAACATGACCATGGTAGACTATGGATGACCATGCCCATGGTTGACCTTGCTAGACCATGTGGAATTATGGTGGGCCATGCATAAAATGTTTAACCATGGTTTACTATGGCACTATCGCATTGCAATTTCTATTAGGTTTTGTTCGTCACATTACGACATTAGGTTTTGTTCGTCACATGACAATGTGAGGTTATAACCATCACATCACGATGCAAGGTTTTCGTTTGACACATTATGGTGTTGGAATATATTTGTCACATTCCAACAGTGGGTTATGTTTATCACAATGTGATTTCGGGAAATGTTTGTGTCATTGTTATGCCATGACTTGTTTGTCACATTGTGACATTAGGTTGTGTACATCACATTTTGAGAATGGATTATGTTTGTCACATTGTGACATTTGGAAATGTTTGTCACATTGCGACGTTAAGATATGTGCATGACATTTCAACGTAAGGATATCGTCATCACATTGCGACGATAGGACTATGTTTGTCACAATGCGACATTTACAATGTTCGACACATTGCGACATTACTTTGTTCGTCACATTGCAACATCACTATGTTCATTATGTTGCAACATCTGGTTTTGTTTGTTAGATTGCAATGACAGGTTATGTTCATGACATGACAAGGTTGGTTTGTGTTCGACATATCCAATTTTTGCTCGACACGTTGGTTGGTTTGTGGTATATTATATGTGAATGAAGGTCATTCAATAAAATTCAAAGCAGGGTTAGAAAGGGGATCCAAGAATAAAGTTGAATTTATGGCCTTAAAATTGTGCCCATCTCTATCAGTTAAAAATTGTGTGCATAATATTCAAATATTTGGTAACTCTTTTCTCATGATTGTGATTAATTGGATGAATAGATTGCATGTTTTAGATAATTCATGTTATGTTATATATAAAAGAATATTCAACTTCTTATTTCCCATTTTGATAGTATTTCTTTTCATCAAGTTTTCAGAGAAATTAATTTATTGAGAGATGGCTTGTTAAAGGATATTTTACTGGAAGTTGATGGTCGCATAAGTGAAAATGACCATATCATGCATTTTACGTTTGATGTGTAATGAGGGTAAATGTAATGAAATATTTAGAATTCTTTTGTTTTCTTGATATAAATCTTAGGTGAATTCAGAGTTAATTTTTGAAACTTTCTATTTGTATCTTCTTAATATAAATGAGAAAGATGTTTAAAATTTTAAACGAGAAATATAATGTACTTATATATAGCGAGGGGAATTACAATGTAATTTTTTTTGTATAACTAAATTAATAATTAATAAATATTAATAAATTTAATTAAAAGTATTTTTTTAACAAATAACATTAATATATTTAAAAAAATTAATTCTTTATTTATGAATATGATATATATTTTAATGAAAAACATATTTGTGGTCATTATCCGTAATTTTTAACCATGTTACCCTAATTTACGTATCATACTGATAGTTTTGGTATATGATTTCATCTATTATTTAAATTATTTTTATATATAACATATCTGTACAATTGATTGGACTATGCAAAGATAGAATGTAAACAATGTCCATAGAACCCTAATCCCTCTTGGGTTTCAAGAATAACTAGCGTTGCAGTGGTTTCGAAAGGGATGGAAATATTTCAAAATTTTTTATGGATATATAAGACAGGAATTTTGGGACCCATTTCCTAATTAGATAGTTAAAGAGCATGTTAGTAACATAATTAAGTTGTTTTTTTAACAAAATCCAGCAATTACGCAAGCTCAAATCTTATGTAGATTGATAAACCAAAAAAATTTAAAGTAGTCAACAAAGTTGTTTTGTTTTCAAGATTATAAGCATGCAAAGGAATTCTCATAAAATGTATGAAAAGAATTACCTTCATTTGGAAAATCAAGAAAAACTAATATCAAAGATTCTTTAAAAATAGGGTACACACAGATGAAAATGAGGAAGCTACTTCTTGGGTTCCTATTTCCAGGTAGCACTACCAAGATAGAATTCCATAAGTAATTAGAGAGAATGTGGTAGAGGTTTGGAAAACCCATTCTCGTGATATACAATATTGAAAGAATTTTATACTATAACACTTATCGAGAGGCATGTATGATGAGCATTACAAGAACATTACATAGATGATGAAAGTTGAACTAATTGAATAATTTTGAGAAAGATATCCTAGTGTCAAGATCATAATTGTCATGTTTGATAAATTGAAAACATGGTATATTTGGCCAAACATAGTTAATGAAATATCTTGTTGTATATACTACATTGAATTCTATATCTATTATGAAACATTTGCATATTTGTATAAAAATAACTAGTAAGGTGGCCCTCTTCTTTCAATAGTACATGAAGTTAAGCATTGAAGAAATTACACGTCTCACTCATACTCAGTTGTGGAAAGTGTAGTAAGAATTTTTTTACTTTCGATTTATTAATGATGATGATAATTATGATTAACATCCAATGAGACCGAATTGGGTCTATTAGGCATTAAGATGGGAAGAGATTAATTGGAATTATTTAGAATTTTATTTATGTGATAAGAAAACATTAAGAGAAGTGTTCCAAGATCACCAAAGTTTTGTTGAGCTAAGAGGTTGGGAAGGTTGGTAGTGTGGAAAATATTTTGAAATTAATATCTCATCTGGGTATATGTTGGACATTCTAAGAGAAAGTTATTTTCAACTTCAACCCTCTTAGTGTCACAGAGGTGACAAAAATTTTCATCCCATGAGGTTTTAGGAATTGACCAATGCCCAATTTCAATATGGATCTCATGAGAATTTGTTTTTATTTCAACAATGTTTATTTTTTTGTTTACACTAGTCAAGATAGAGAGATACTTTTGATATTCTAGATTAAGGTTGATCACCTCCTTATAATATCTTAATTTCCTTTTTTTTCTCTAACTCTTTATCACATCACAATTTCTCCTCAAATTTTGTTGTAATAATATTTTTGATATTATCCTTTTTTTGCAACATGATCTCTTCCTTTATTCCTCAATGGTTTAACCATTATTGGGCATCCTTATGCCATCCCTGCTTCAGCTGAAGGTGGTTTGGCTAGAGTTTGAAGAAATTTTAGGAAGCTTCTTGTCTTCAATGTTGTTTAACTTGTTCTTATAAATTAGGTACCTAGTCATAGGAATGCTCTCAATGGGGGAAAGGCTCACTTCTATGAGGAGGATAGGATATGGCACATTTCATTTAATTTTGAGATTGTAGGTTTGGATTTTCTCTATCTTTCTCTATGACTCTCTAGAGATACTGCATCTCGAAAACTCACATCCATATCAAATAACCAAAGAAAAAAGAGTCTCAAAGATGATTTTTTTTATCCCATATCCAAAACTGTGTTGATTTATAATTTTTTTCAAGCCCATAATAAGCTTTCCACCCTCCATTTACCTTTTCTCAATGCTATAATTCCAGTTAAGCTTGTGATGAATATCTATTCTGAGATACTTCTATGAAGGAACTTCCTCGAAGTTGTTGTTATGTGTGTGCGTGTGTGTAAAGACGGTATTCAAATATTTTAATTAATTTGTGGACATCGAAATAGTTTTTATTATTATTGATATTTTTTCAAATGCCACATGTCAGCTCCATATTAAGCATCGAAGGAACTACACATCTCTCTCATACTTTGAAGTAGAAAACACCTATCAACTAAACAATTGTTTTACTTAAGTTGGATGTTGAAATATTTTGTTTATGACTAATATTGAAATGCAATTTTGTTATTAATATTTTTTAAAATGTCATGTGTCAACTTCATGTTGAGCATGAAAGAAATTACACATCTTACCACATATTATTGATCAGAAATTTTGTGAAGATAATTAATAGAAATATTTTCATCCATAATATGAATTAGATAACATAATATGAATTAATAAGAACTAAATGACTAATAAACATGACGTTTAAATTTAATATACAAATCGACCTACATTTAATTTAAACTAAGCTTTATATTGATATGGGCAATATATTGTAATGTTTGATAATTAGGAAAAACATAATGAGGGATTATGTTTTAAAAAATAGTATACTACTTATTATAATTAGTTATGGACTTTATATAATTCCAGTTAAGCTTGTGATGAATATCTATTCCGAGATACTTCTATGAAGGAACTTCCTCGAAGTTGTTGTTATGTGTGTGCGTGTGTGTAAAGATGGTATTCAAATATTTTAATTAATTTGTGGACATCGAAATAGTTTTTATTATTATTGATATTTTTTCAAATTCCACATGTCAGCTCCATATTAAGCATCGAAGGAACTACACATCTCTCTCATACTTTGAAGTAGAAAACACCTATCAACTAAACAATTTTTTTACTTAAGTTGGATGTTGAAATATTTTGTTTATGACTAATATTGAAATGCAATTTTGTTATTAATATTTTTTTAAATGTCATGTGTCAACTTCATGTTGAGCATGAAAGAAATTACACATCTTACCACATATTATTGATCAGAAATTTTGTGAAGATAATTAATAGAAATATTTTCATCCATAATATGAATTAGATAACATAATATGAATTAATAA
>ML785464.1:0-21425 GCA_009831015.1 Picea engelmannii
ATTTCAAGTTAAATATATCTATAACATATATATTACTACATACATTTTTATACAATTGGATGTTGAAAATGTTGATATAATTTATTAAATTTCAAATTTTATTATATTAAAAGAAAATATAATTAACTTGCAATTGGTTGCATAAAATTCACTTAAGATAAGTCAAGCATAGCCTTGTCATCGCAAAATGATGGAAATAGCCTCCTCGTTGAAATGTTATGCAAATATCGTGTCATCATAAGTTGGCAAACAATATATTGGTATCGTAATGTGATGAACATAGCTCCGTCATCACAATAAATGTCCTCTTGTCACAATATGATGAATATACGACACGCATGTTCATCACATAGACATATGACATACGATGAACATACAATATTTATGTTCATAAGATAACCACTTTTTACTTAAATTTCGTGACGTGGCAATGTGATGAACATAGCCCCATCATCGCACTATCCCTATCATCGTCAATATGTGACAAACATTATCCTATCGTCGCAATGTTATGAACATATCCTCGTCTTTGCAATGTGATACAAATATCCAGTCATCATAATGTGATGCAAATATCCTACCCTCCCAATGTGATGAACATAGTCCTATCATCGCAATGTGACGAACATAGCCATATTGTCGCAATGTGACGAAAATAGCCATATTGTCACAATGTGATGAACCTAGCCTTATACGATGAACATACGATGTGACGAACCTAACCATATTGTCGCAATGTGACAAACATAACTATGGTTGACCTTGATTGACCATGGCCATGATTAAACATGGTTGACAATGGTTGAACATGGTTGACCATAACCATATTGTCACAATGTGACGAACATAATAATATTGTCGCAATGTGATGAACATGAGTGGCCATAACAATATTTTCACAATGTGACGAGCATGTCTTGTCATAACCATATTGTCACAATTTGATGAATATAACCATATTGTTGCAATGTGACAAACATGACTTGCCATAACCATATTATCGCAATGTGACGAACATAACCTCGTCATCACAATGTGATGAAAATAACCATATTGTTGCAATGTGATGAACACAACCTCGTTGTCCTAATGTGATGAACATATCCTCATCATCTGTGACACAAATATTATGTCGTCATAATGTGAAAAATAATGTCATGTCATCACTCTGTGATGAACATCGCCCCATCGTCGAAATAAATATCTTGTCATCGCTATGTGATGAACATATGACATTTATTTTGATCACATATCCATTCGACATATGATGAACGTACAACATTTGTGTTCATCAAATTGCCACTTTTTACTTAAATGACATGTCATTGTAATGTGATGAACATAAACCCCTCATCGCAATATCCCCGTCATCGTCAATATGTGACAAACAATGTATTGTCATCACAATGTGATGAACGTAGCCCCATCATTGCAATGTGATGCAAATATCCTGTCATCATATTGTGATGCAAATATCTTGTCGTCGCAATCTGACGAACTTATCCCCTCCCTTGCAATGTCACAAAAATAGCCATATTCTCACGATATGACCAACATAGCCTCGGCATCACAATTTCATCAACATAGCTTCATCGTCGCAATGTTACGTGAATATCATGTCATCATAATATGACAAACACTTCCAAATTTCACTATCTGAATGTCATTCGTAGTCTTGGTCAACTATGGCCATGGCCATCCATGGTCGCCTATGGATAATAACTGTCAAACATGGTTAACCATTGCCAACCGTAGTCAACCATAGTCAACCAAGGTCAACCATAGTGAAGGTCATCCATAGTGAACGTCAACAATAGTGAAGGTCTATGAAAGTTAACCACGGTGAAGGTCTATGGAAGTTAACCATGGCCATGGTCAACCATAATTAACCATGTCAAACATAGTGAACCTTTCCTTCCCAAAGTCAACAAATTTCTACCAAAGTTAGCCATGATCATGGGAAACCATAGTCAAGCATGGTCATTGTAAATTAATGTATTATTTTCATCACATAGTCATTCAACATACGATGAACATATGACATTTATGTTCATCACATTGCAAATTTTTACTTAAATGACCTGTCATTGCAATGTGATGAACCTAAACCCCTCGTCCCAATATCCCCATCGTCATCAATATGTGACAAACAATATATTGTCGTCGCAATGTGATGAACATAGCCCTGTCATTGCAATGTGATGCAAATATCATGTCATCATATTGTGATGCAAATATCTTGTCGTCGTAATCTGACAAACATAGCCTCGTCATCACAATGTCATCAACATAGCTTCATTGTCGCAATGTTACGTGAATATCATATCGTCATAATGTGGAAAACACTTCCAAATTTCACTAACTGAATGTCATTTGTAGTCTTGGTCAACTATAGACCAACCATGATCGTTTATGGACAACCACTATCAAACATGGTTAACCATTCTCAATCATGGTCAACCAGAGTCAACCATGGTCATGGTCAACCAAGTTCAACCATAATGAAGTTCATCCATAGTAAACGTCATCCATAGTGAAGGTATACAGAAGTTAACCATGGTGAAGGTCTATGGAAGTTAACTATGGTCATGGTCAACCAGAATTAACCATGTCAACCATAGTGAACCTTTCCTTCCCAAAGTCAACAAAGTTCTACCAAAGTTAGCCATGATCATGGCCAACCATAGTGAAGCATGCTCATTGTAAATTAATGTATTAGTAATGTATGAATGTATTATTACTTTAATAATGTATTTATTAAACTATTAATACTTTAATAATGTATTTATTAAAGTATTAATACTTTAATAATGTATTTATTAAACTATTAATACTTTAATAAAGTATTACTAAAGTATTGATACATTTTTAATGTATGAATTCTTTAAAATTATTTTTTTTAATATCAATACTTACGTTTTATTATAAATATTAATATTAATATTTTAGTGTATTAATAATATTAATAAATATATTAATATTATTGTATTTAATGTATAAACTAATTAATGTATTAATGTATAAATTAATTAATACTTAATGTTACTTAACAATATTAATAATGTATTTAATGTATAAACTAATTAATGTATTAATTAATTAATACTTTACATTATAAATGTATTAATACTTTAATAATGCATTACTAATGTATTAACTAATTAATACTTTAATAATGTATTATTATTGTATTAATACTTTAATAATGTATTTATTAAGGTATTAATATTTTAATAATGTATTGATACTTTTTAATGTATTAATTTTTGTAATATTTATGTTTTAATATTAATATCTTAGTGTATTAATAATATTAATAAATACATTATTAATATTATATTTTATGTATGAATTAATTAATGTATTAATGTATAAATTAATTAATATACCTTACATTATACATTAATATATAAATTAATTAATACATTAAATTATTAATGTATTGTTCAATTAATAAGTTACTTTATATATTAATGTAAATTAATATTTTAATTTATATATTACATTAATACAATACATCAATGTATCCTTACATTATTAATGTATTAATATTTTAGCAATATATTAATTTATTTTTTTTGTGAATAAAAAGTGGATCCTTATATTAATTTCAGTTGAAGGCTTACAAAAAGACCTGCAGCCTATCTACATTTACAAAAATGCATGTGGTTGAAGGTCTAACTGATTATATTGCTCTTCTCGGTTTCCCGAGGTCCAAGTCCCTGAAACCATCGGATCAAGTCAACAATCCTAGATGTCTCGTAGCCAACGGCTGAGATCCTCTTCTTGACTTCGCACTTCGCGTTGAAGGAGGAATGGCTTGCATTGTTTTCCCAAAACCCTCAAGCTTCACTACGGTTGTATCACAAGTTCGCATTTCGTGATTGTTGGTTGCTCCATATTTCCGGATTTCGTGCCTCGGGGTAGTGAAGAGCCGAGTGTTCCACTTCTTCCAATACCCAAAATTGTGAGTCCTTCGAGACTAGATCGACGGTCCATATTTTCGCGGGATCAACGGTCCATATCTTCTCTCGCATTTCGCGACTTGGGCAGACAGCTCCTTCCGAGCTCCTGACTCTCGATTGTCGAGTTCTCGAAATCATCTATCGACGGTCCGGATCTCCTCAAGCGCCAATGGTCTAGATCTCCTCGAGCACCAATGGTCCAGATCTCCTCGAGCACCAACGTTCCAGATTCTCTCGCGCTTTTCGCGACTTTGGGAAGCAGCCGTAGCAATGTATTGATTAATAATGTATAAATTTATTAATTAATTAATACATTACACTATTAATGTATCAATCAACTACATTATACATTATTGTAACGTAATACTTTAATTTATAGATTACATTTATACATTATTATTATCTATTACATTAATGTAATACATTACATTAATAGATCTCATTAATTTATATACATTAATATAATATTAATGTAATAATGAATTAATACATTAATTATGTATTAATATATTAATGGTGGCCCCGAAGGCATGTCGGTCGTCAACTAGCAACAACCACTTTATAAAAGTGGTTGATATACGTCGATCAACATCATTATCAATCATTTTATAAAGTGGTTGTTGCTAGTATAAATTCAATTGTACAAGCATTTAATATTCGAAATACTAGAAAAAATAAAAATGTAATATTATTTTTATAAAATTTATGATGATTAAGTGAAGGTGACTTTTTCTTAAAGGATTTAAATAGTAAATTATGTCTCCTAATTTATAAGGACAACATTGAAGAACTCTATCATAATTTTACAACTACACTTTCCACTTCTATTAACAAGTTCTCTTTATATGTGTCTTGTAAAAATAATAATAGAATGACTAACCCTTGGTATGATAAAGAATGTAAAATTTTTAGGAAAGTGATGTACAAATCCCTAATTAAAAGGTACTATATCAATAAAAGGCAAGAGAAACTTTTACAACTATCAATGTTGGATCCTTTTTAGTTCTTGAGCCAAATTCTAAACCACAATACTAAAGAAAATAGCATGATTCCCTTAAGGGACTAGAATTCCTACCTTAAAAGTCTTTACGAGTTCTCTAATGCCATGGACACCATTCCTATTGTCCCTACAAAGCATGTAATTTTTTCTTTAGATGTCATAGAGTTCGGGGCTAAGCGACTTGCAAATGGGAAAGCTAAGGACATTGAAGGCTACCAAGCTGAAATTTTTAAAATCGGAGGGCCTATCCTTATCCCTCACATACACAAGCTCTTTGATTTATCAGTCAAGCAGGGCTTCCCTAAACCCTGGACGCAAAGCCTCATTGTTCCTATTTTTAAAAATGGGGATAGAAACATTCCCTCTAATTATAGGACCACTATTATTAGCCCTATTTTAGCCAAACTTTATGTAATTATTTTGGAAAAGAAGATTATCCTTTGGTTAGAAAGTCATGGTAAAAGAGCCTAAGGTCAAGCCGGTTTTAAGAGATATCATTCAACTATGGACCATATTGTTAATTTTAGGATCATTGTAGAGGAGTTTCACAATAATAAAACCAATCTTTGTTGTTGTTTTGTTGACTTTAGAAAAGCTTTTGACATGGTTCCTAGGAAAACCCTTTGGAATAGTTTTGAAGAGATAAAAGTGCCTCTCGAGTTGAGGTCTGCTGCAATAAGGATGTATGAAAATGTTATTTCTAAGTTTAAAAACACTGAGGAATGGTTGAAAGAGATTAACGACAATATTGGAGTCAAACAAGTTTGTCCCTTGTCCCCTATCCTTTTTGGCACATACATTGACAAGTTAGAAGATTGCTTGGAAAAAGCAGGTTGTGTCGACCCTACTCTCACTAGTATAGTCATTAATGTTCTTCTTTATGTCGAAGATATAGTTCTTATGACAAGGAGTCCCCATGATCTTGAAAACCAACTAAGAATCCTCAGGGATTTTTGCTCCAATATGGGTATGATTGTTAACACTGAATAGACTAAGGTCATGATTATTAAATCCAATAAGATCACTTATGATACCTTCGTATATCACAACAACTTGGAGGAAGTGACTTCATACAAATATCTTGGAATTAATATTCACCACAAGGTCAATTGGAATTATAGCATTGACAAAATGATTATTGGGGGATGGAAAGCTTATTATGGGCTTGAAAACAATTGTAAATCAGTCGATCTTTCGATTTGCGATAAGAAAAAAATCCTCTTTGNAGAGGGCCCATAGTGATAATAGTGGAGGTCATTCATTGTAAGGTGGACTAGGTCCACTATAGTATTAAACAAGGCCCACTATGGTAGTTAGATATAATAAATGTAGGAGGACTTCTTAGAAGGTTCCACTTCTAGAAGGTTCATCCTCTAGAATGTTCATAGGTGGTTGGTAACACTATATAATGGGGTTCAAACAATGTAATAAGACAAGTTGAGAAGTATTTTATTTGGAGCGTGTAGCTCTATAAGAGGATGACCCCTCAAAGAGGCAAGTGAATAGGAGATGATCCCTTCCACAATAGGATCCATTGTATGGTGTTGCCCTACCTCAAGGGTTTTCTATAATAAAGTGTGGTTTCTTCTATATTGTTTTATGAATATTTTTGTTGTTTCTATATGCAAGTATTTGGTTCTTAACAATTGGTATCAGAGCACTTTTCTTGGCAAGAATTGTAGGAAATATTTTTTTATTTTTTTGTAGTTTTTTCTAGAGAAGCCAAAGAGGACCACGACATTCTGGATGATATGTGTGTATTTTTGTACAAAATTTGTAAAAATTGGTTGTATATCTAAGTTCCTCTCAGAAAAACACCCAATCAAAAAAAAAATCGTCCAAAACAGAGTCTGAGAAGTAAAGTTATTGGCATTTTAAAATCTGTTATTTTTCATGGTTTTTTTCGCGAACGACCGCAAGATTTTTCTAATTTATGTAGCACCTGGGGCAGAATTTGCTCAAACAACTTACAGAGTTGAGTTCCTCTCACAATTTCACCCAAATTCAAAATACAAATCATCCAAATTAGAGTTACATAAGTGAAGAAATCGTTGATTTAAAATCAGCCATTTTAGGGGGTTTCCGTGATGGTGGCAGGATTGCAGAGTCCATAACTTTTCACAGGGTGCTCATATTGTTACCAGATCAGACCCATTGGCTAGAGAATTTCCAGAGATTTATTTTGGTATATTTTATGTGGTGTTTCTCTAACATACGTCAGCAATATGGTCCACACCTATCCATGAGACCCTGGTATATGGTTATACACTCTCATAGCAAGCATTGAAGACAATGTTTTCATAAGGGGAATGGAATGTTAGGTATCTAGAGAGGTAGTGGGGAGCCCCTAGAGGGCCCATAGTGATAATAGTGGAGGTCATTCAATACAAGGTGGACTAGGTCCACTATAGTATTAAATAAGGCCCATTATGGTAGTTCGATATAATAAATGTAAGAGGACTTCTTAGAAGGTTCCACTTCTAGAAGGATCCTCCTCTAGAATGTTCATAGGTGGTTGGTAGCACTATATAAAGGGGTTCAAACAATGTAATGAGACAAGTTGAGAAGTATTGTATTTGGAGAGTGTAGCTCAATAGGAGGATGCCCCCTCGAAGAGGCAAGTGAACATGAAAGGATCTCTTCCACAATAGGATCCATTGTATGGTGTTGTCCTACCTTAAGGGTTTTCTATAATAAAGTGTAATGTCTTCTATATTGTTCTATGAATCTTTGTGGTGTTTCTATATGCAAGTATTTGGTTCTTAACACCTATTATTATTTATGGATGTGAAGTATGGGGCTGTAGTATCTCTCGTGAATCCTGGAGAAAGATTAAAAAATATATATATACAAAAGAATTTTATAACCTATCATCTCAAAATTAAAGAAAATATACCCTATCCCATCCTCCTCTTAGAAACAAGCATCTCCCCCATTGAGAGCACAATTATGAATAAATACCTAATGTATAATAACAAATTAAACAACATGGAAGACAAAGGGCTTCCTAAAATTGCTTCAAAATTGAGTCGTAACCACCATTGATTCAAGGGAGGATGGCATAAAGATGCTCGGTCTTAGCTAAACTATTGGGGAATCATGAAAGACACCATTTTGAATAATAAAGATACTATTAAAAATATCATCAAATCAAAATTTAAGGAGAAAATGTGTTGTGATAAAGAGTTAGAGGAAAAAAGAAAATTAAGGTATTATAAGGATGTAATCAACCCTAATCTAGAAGATCAAATTCTTTATCTATTTTGACAAGTGTAAAGAAAAAAATAAGCATTTCTAAGATAAGAACAAATTCTCACGAGCTCCATAGTGAAACCGGGCGTTGGTCAATTATTAAAACACCATGGGATGAAAGAGTGTGCCACCTTTGTGAAACTAAGAAGGTTGAAGATGAATGATCCAGACTTAGGAGCGGAAACGAACTGATTAACAGACTGAATACAATAAACACAGAGATATGGAGAACAACACAGATATCCAGTGAACAATATCTTCTATTAAATAAATGAAATACGTTGAAACTATAAAACTGCAGCACTGAAACAACTTGCTTGAATGGTGGTAGTTATCTCTGAGAAGAGATGTGGTTGTTACGCGCATCCGTCTGAGTAGAATGATTACAATGAGGCTCCATAGTCCTTTTTAATATTATTCATGAATGCCAAGACCCTAGGAGGTGAAACGCCAAACGTCATGTGGACCCCTATGGGTAAGTTGGTACCTCAACTTCTCGGGGTTGTAACTTTTGCATACGATCTTTGTTTTAGGCATGTGATGGCCCATTGGAAAGGTATTTTCAAGAACTACACATTACGCCATCAAACTCTAATTCTGTTTATATTTTGACTGTGTCAAGCCAAAAAACACTGTTTAGGGCCCCAAAATGGCCCTGGAAGTACAAAAAGATGTGTTGACATGAAAACATCCAAAATAAGCCAGTTAGATTAGGTGGGAGGCCACCAATATCCTCCTGGAAGATGTGTAGGGCTTCATACAACCCCAAAAATGTATAACCCACAATTACAAAGAGGTACAGAAGAACGTGTTGAACTAAAATCTGTCAAGAGGAGCCAGTTGGAATAGGTGGGTGGCCACCAATATCCACCTGAATCAATCCCCCCCTTAGGAAGCAATGGTATCCATTGTGTTGATTTCTCCTATCAGGTGAGGAAACTTCTGTTGAATTTGGCCGTAGGTGAGCCACTTGCCTTGGTGTAGGAGCTTCCCTACATTGAGAACCCGATAAAGATGGATCCTCTGCTGGCGAGTGCCCTTGACATGTGTGTCCACTATCTGATCAGTCAATGCCTGTTCCATGTTGATCCAGATTTTATGAGCAAAATGAAATGAATAAAAATTATTAACAGGGGCTTAACATAGAATAATAGAGATACAGTAAAACAGGTTTTCTATTCAATAATGAAATAAGTTGAAACTATAAAATGCAGCGGAAACAAGCTTGCTGGAATGGTGGTGGCTTATCTCTGAGAAGAGATGTGACGATTGCGCTCATTCGCAAGAATATGATTACAATGAGGCTTTGAAGGCCTTTTTACCATAAGCAGGAATGTCAAAAAACATAGACATTCAAAAACCTAACCCTAGGAGATGAAGCGCCAAAAGTCATGTGGGCCTTGTTTGGGTAAGTTACTACATCAACTTCCTGGGGTCGTAAATTTTGCATACGATCTCTATTTTAGGCGTATGATATCCCATTGGAAAGGTATTGTCAAGGAGATTCATTTTAGGAGAAATATGGAAGGAACTTTCATATTGCAAACCTATTTTCCAAAAAAACGTTGCTTAGGGCCTCAAAACGGCTCTGGAAGTGAAAATTGCTAAAAATAGTAAATTACCAAAATTGCCAGAAAACTGTTTTGAGTCGGTTGGAAAAGGTGGGTGGCCATCGATATCCACCTAGATCACATGCATTCAGGATTGATATTTGTTGGTGTTAATTGTTTTGCAATCTCTGAGGTGTCCAATAATGGTGGAAAATATGGTCGAAGGAGGTCCACATTGAAAACTGGGTGCAATCCAAGGAACGGTGGAGTGTTGAGCTCAAAAGCATTGATACCCACAGCCTTGGTGATAGTGTAAGGCCCATAGCGAAGTAGGTATAACTTCTGATGGGACCCTGTAAAATTCTCTTTCGGAAAATGTAACCAAACCTTGTCTCCAACCTGAAATTGGTGAGGTACCCTGTGTTGGTCATGGCATTGCTTGTACTTAGCATTGTCTTTCTGAAAAATCTCATGGACTTGTTGGTGGATGTGTTGAATCCTCTCAATGAATTTGGTGGCTTTGTCGGTCTCAGAATGAACATGGGAAGAGTCTTTCTGTGTGGTTGCAAGAGGTAGAGCAACATCAATGGGACCCAAGGGTTGGAATCCCAGCCCCACCTGAAATGGGCTATGGTTGATGGAGCTATGGAGAGCCATGTTGTAATTGTGTTGAACATAGGGGAGACTCTCATCCCATGTACGTGGATTCTTAGAGTTGTACATGCATAGGATGTGCACAATCATTCGATTGACGACCTTTGTTTGGTTGTCTTTTTGGGAGTGGAAAGAAGTGGATTTAATGAGCTTGGTGTCCAACAGTGACCGGAGACTCGACCAAAATGTGTTGAGGAACCTGTTGTCCCAGTCAGAGATGATGGTTTGTGGTATCCCAAAATGGACACACACTCGTTCGAAGAATATCTTGGTAGTATATGTCATTGTGATGTTCTTCTTGCAGGCTATGAGGATGGCCATCTTCGAAAACCAATGAACGACCACAAATAAACAATCATTGCCTTTCTTGGTGGACACAAGTCCAGACATGTAATCCATCGAGATAGATTCACAAGGCTTCTCGAGAGTAGGAAGGGGTTTGTATAAGCCTTGCTTCTTGATAGTTTTCTTGGAAATGGCACAGGCTATGCAAGATATGATATACTTTCTGACGTCCTGTAAAAGTTTTGGCCAATAAAAATATTTTTGTAGAACAGCCACAGTTTTCTCCACGCCAAAATGTTCTGGGCTTCCCAAATCATCTTTGCACGCTCACTTGCAGGAACACAGAGATGGCCCAGATGGCATAAAAGTTTGTCTTGAATGTGAAAATCAGTGACATTCACTTATGTACCCAAGATTTGTTAGGTGGTGACTAAGTCCGGATCTTTCTGATAAAGTTGGGGCCACTCAGATGCCTCATGTCCACAGGAATGGAGCATAGTGGTGAGTGGAGCCATGGGAGGTCGATTGAGGTAGTCAATGACATGATTTGTGCTCCCTATCTTATACTTGATGTTCAGATGGAATTTTTGTAGGTAGGTGGACCACTTCTAATGGTGGTCATTATGCAACTTCCCCTGTGTATGTATGAACTGCAGAGGCTTGTGATCAGTGTGGATGATCGTCTCCTTTCCCAGAATGTAATGTTTCCATTGACGACAGGCTTGTACAATGGAATACATTTCCTTGTCATAGGTGGGGTATTTGTGGACATTATCTGAGAGTTTCTCACTATGGTATGCCATCAGATGACCGTGATAAGTGAGAATTGCGCCTACAACATAGTCATATGCATCAGTCTCAATCTTGAATGGTTGTTGCAGATCAGGAAAGGAGAGTACTAGAGTTGAGCACAAGCGATGCTTCAAATCAACAAATGCTCGTTGTTGTTGCTTCCCCTATATGAAATTTTCCCTACCACCTCCCTTGGTCACTTGGTTGAGTGTCCATGCAATATGGGAGAATCCCAACACAAACCATAGATAGAAGTTAGCCAGTCCCAAGAAGTTTTGAAGCTTGATTAGTGTGGTCGGGGCTGGCCAGTCACGGATGACTTGGATCTTAGCTGGATCAGCATGTACCCCATGCTCATCAACAATGTAGCCCAAGTATTGGACCCTGTTCATGCCAAATGAGAATTTTTCCAAGTTGGCATATAGCTTGTGTTGCCACAGAGTGCTCAAAACATGTTGAATATGCCGCATGTGCTCCCCCCAAGTTTTGTTGAAGATGAGGATGTCATCCAAATATACCACCAAAAAAGAGCTGGTGAAGGGTCTCAATACATCATCCATCAACCTCATGAAAGTGGTTGGTGCATTTGTTAAGCCAAAGGGCATGACCATCCATTCGAAGAGACCTTCTTTAGATTTGAAAGTTGTATTCCATACATTAGTTGGTTTGATGGGAACTTAGTGGTAGCCATACTTTAGGTCAATCTTGATAAACAACTTTTCCCCCTTGAGTTGGTCAAGAACGTTATCAATTCTAGGAATTGGGTATTGGTTCGTGACTGTGATTTTTTTTAATGCTCTGTAATCAATGAAAAGTTGTCAGGTTCTGTCCTTCTTCTGCACTAGTACAATCGGGCTTCTGCAAGGTAAGGATATGGGTTTGATGTGACCCTTTTGAATAAGCTCATGGATCTTACGCTTGATTTCGTCATTTTCCATCAGCGAGTGATGATATACTGATCCATTAGGAAGAGGTGCATCAGGGGTTAGATCAATTGGATGCTTGACTTGGCATTGCGTCAGTACCCTGGTGGGTGAGGAGAAGATGTCTATGTACTCTTCCATGATCTCGTCCACTTACTTCTATTGCAAAGAGAGGCTCTGTGTATAGGCCACATATGTGGTGGCGACCTTCTGCCTATTATGAGCACAGATCATAAAGAAGACAAACTTCCTATTCTGTGAAATGACCTTACTGCATTGCTTATCAGAGATTAAATAAATAATGGTAGGCAACGCTACCTCTGGTATCATGTACAATTGTCTACCCAAGGTAATAATAACACTGCGGGGACTAGAATCATACACAAAATGACACTTCCACAAATATGGATGTCCTAAAATAACATCACAAACTTCAAGGGGAGAAATCACACAATACCTCGTCTTTGAAAGGCTTGATGTCGTAGGGAAGACAACATTGTTGGCTAACACGAAGATCTCTTCCTTGGCAAAGCTATCTGATGGTGTAGGGTTGCGGGTGCGGTGTCATTGGTAGTTCTGGTCGCTTAACAACCTCTATTGAGATTAGGTTCTTCTAACTGTTGCTATCGATAATGAAATGAAGTGGAACCCCCTTTACCCACATCTGTGAGTGAAAGAGGCATTCCCCTTCCTTTGGTTCTTCTGGTTCAATTGGATGGACTTTGGTGGTAGTGATAGTGGCACTGGGTTCAACATCGATAATCCACTTCTCTCCTTCTAGATTTGATTCGGAGTCAAAATTGGCCTTTGAATTGGAAGCCTTCAGCTCGGCCATGAGTGACTGCTTGGAGTGGAATTCTTCGATGTTGTGCCAAGGGATTTTATGGTATTCACACCATTTTCCCGTGTCCTTCTTCATCTTCTCATTACCCTTCTTGTGTTGCGGCTTGGACTGATTCTCCTAAGAGTGGCCATCTTTTCTCTGTCCCTTGTTGTGTGGGTTGGGGCCGCCTTTTCCCTACTTCAGCTATGAGGAGTTTGTAGATCCAAAATCTCACCTTTTGTGCTTAAATTTCTACTCGATCTTGATAACATATCTATAAGTCGTACCCAATGAGGTAATGTCAAGAAACTCCATTTCTATTTCAATGTATATATGAAAACAATCATGGTATTTGAGCACCATATGTCGCTCAAAGTCTTTGATACCCAATTTGGTGCACAGGGTATGTAAAATTATTATGAAATTTGGTACTATCTGGTCCCTTTCCTGACGCAGGTTGGTCCATTTGGTGTACTGGTCCTCATAGCTTCCAAAAGGGTAGTATTGTTCTTTAATTCCATCCCAGAAGGAATCCCATGTAGGGGCAACCACAAATTTGCATATTCCTTTATGGACCTTTGCTCATAGTAAGTATTCCACCAGTCCTTAACATGGGGGACGACCTTGAGGAGTGAAAAAGTAATATTTTCCCTAAAGAAAAAATTGTGGAACAAGAAATACCCTTCGAGCAGATTCAACCATTTATCTACAACATTTGCATATATCAATCCTTCAAAAAATGGAATATCAAAATTTACATGTACCTTGAAGGGGGTAGCATGGTCGCTTGATGAAGATTCTTCTCCTGTGGGAAACCGTTGAAGGATTTGTGCAAAGTTGTCCATATTTTTGTTCATTTTTCATTCAAGGGATTCCTCGAGCAACATTTTAAAAGGATCTCTTGCTCCATCATATTTCTTTTCATCCCCCATGGGTTGTTGTCAGGCTCGACGCGACCAATTTTGCAAAGGATTGATTGGTTCAAGTCCCAACTTCTTGTACCCAGATATTGTCGGGGACATGCACAAAGAAAAATAAATGAAGAGAAGATCGCTTTGATACCATTGATCCATATTTAGGATCAGAAAGGACTGAATAATAGGCAGAATAAAATAAACATAGATATATGGAGAATAATACAGATATCCAGTAAACAATATCTTATATTGAATAAATGAAATAGACTGAAATTGTAAAACTGTAGAACTGGAACAACTTGCTCTAATGGTGGTAGCTATTTCTAAGAAGAGATGTGGCTACTACACGCATCTGTCTTAGCAGAATGATTACAATGAGGCTCAAGAATCCTTTTTAATATTACTCATGAATTCCAAAACCCTAGACATCCAAAAACCTAACCCTACGAGGTGAAATGCCAAAAGTCATGTGGGCCCCTATGGGTAATTTGGTACCTCGACTTCTCGGGGTCGTAAATTTTACATATGACCTCCGTTTTAGGTACATGATAGCCCGTTGGAAAGGTCTTTTTGGGAAATACACATTACGCCATCAAACTCTAAATGTGTCTATAGTTTAATTAGGGGTAATTAGGGGTTAGGGAGATTAGGTCCCTAATAGGATCAAGCGAACATTTTGACAGTGTATCCTCTCTCATACTTATGGCCTTCTTAATAAATGCCAAGGAGGAAAGTGGATGTTACCGCCCTCCTTTGAATTCTCAATTTCTTTGGAAATATCTGATAAGAAGATTATATTTTACAAGTAAATTATTGTATAGAGCAGAAGGCACAAAGGTTCTCTCTAAATCGAAAATTAGGGTATGATTTAGATTTAGGGTTTCTACTCTCTTGTCCTTTCTACTATTCAAAATAACCACATTTAGATTTAGGGTTTGTACTCTCCTCTCCTTTATAGAATGATTTCATCAGGTCACATATAATAAAATGAAAAACTTGGTTTACGTATATGATTTTAGTATATGTCAAAATCGTGATTCTTTCTATTGTATTTCTGCCCTATAACACCCAGAGAAATAGCGGTCCAAGCATCTACAGTGGAAGATGAGAGCATTCAACAAAATTAACTTGTTGTTATTCTCTATTTCTTCTGGGTGATTCTTGGAGCATGCTTCTTTTCTTTCCCATTTACTGTATAAGGTCCATTACTACTGACTAGTATACTTTCATCTCTAACATGGCATAACTAGAGGGAAGGCGCGATATGCATATTTATTTATTCATAGAATGCATCCTTCCTACAAAAGTTTCAATTGATATTTTTGTATGGATATATTATTTTGCATCTACATACAGTTATAGGTCGAACAAATATACATGAGGCATAATTTGATAGACGCTTCTTTGAGTGCATTCCATAGGTATCCGGAGATAATTTTAAGGATGAAGATTTATATTAAAATGTAGAAACATGGGCTAATCTTACTAGTCCTTAATATGCAAAAGAAAACAAACACATTTAAAATTAGAATATCATAGGGACACCATTTTCAACACTATTTTAACTATGACAAAACATTGATTTTAAATTTTATTTTAACTATGATAAAGCATTAATTTTCAATTTTATAGTAAAACTATTTCTACCAATTATTTTCATAATATTTCGATGTTTTTAATATTGATGCTATTTGGAAATTAGTTTTTCATTTAATTTTCAATTTTATAGTAAAGTTATGCTATTCTAAATTGTTTTAAAGTGAACCTCTTGAAAAATTACTATTAAAGTCTCTCATTATTCAATAATATTAACATTCAATTCAAAGATATACTTCTTATAATGGTCACATTGTAGCATTTTCTTTATTTATCTCGACAACACTATAAACTTTTTCATGTCGGAGTATAATCTTTAAGGAAAAACATAAATTTATATTCCCCTTCATGACCATCGCAATTTGACCAAAACTAGTGACGAACTTACAATTTAACATTAGTAAAAAAATATGAACTTTGCAATGCGACATAGCCAATTGGAATGACCCAAATGAAGCAACCCCTTCCAATTTTATATTATTAATTTTATTATTTTTTCATTTTTTTATAAATCTTATATATTCATCCCTGCAAAACTATAAAATATATTTCACTTCTGTAATAAGATAACATATAACATTATCAAATCTTAAGTCAAAATGCTCTTCATTTTTCTAAAAACAATTACATGTAACTTGTTTTTTATATAANATAAATCTTATATATTCATCCCTGCAAAACTATAAAATATATTTCACTTCTGTAATAAGATAACATATAACATTATCAAATCTTAAGTCAAAATGCTCTTCATTTTTCTAAAAACAATTACATGTAACTTGTTTTTTATATAACTAATTTTTTGTTCTTTTCTACGAAGTAGTCTTTTGTGTTTTTTCAACTAGTGTTTGTATTTTTATGCAAGTTACTGGCAACGAACATTACTAATTTTTTTATGCATTTGCAACCACAAACATTACTATGTTGTTTTTAATGCAATTGGTGTATGTATTTATGTACACCTATTGTTTTTCTTTTTTATGCAAGTATGTACCTAATGTTTTGTTTTTTAATGCAAGCTCGCCACATGCTTTGGATTTTCATCAAGGGTATGGCAACATTGTCAATAAGTCCATTCATCTTTCTCTATTCTTGACCTCTATGTTACCATTTTTCTCTCTATTATTATTGCATGACAAAGACCACATGGGTTAGGTGGTATGTGAAAATTGATATGAACTAAGCAATTTTCCATAAAATTAAGTAAAAATTTGTCCTTAGTACTCAATATGGCCAATTCTTTTTGTATTATCCCTATTCAATTTCTCTAATTCACTCTTTCCATATTTCATGACTTTTATAATGACATCTTTCATAAGTTCCAAAAATATTTGCAATATCTTTCTTGCATGAGCTTACTGCCAAAGAGTACTTGTTCAATAGGGTGACTTTGGATTAACTAAGTGAATTGATGTATACCTCCCAATTTTTAATAAAATTCTTGGACTTTTATCAGGTCTATGGTAGCATTGTCAATAAGGACAATCTGTTTCCTCTATCCTTTACCTATATTGATCTAGGTGGATAACGGTGGCCACCCACCTATTCCAACTGGCTCAAAACACTCTTATGCCAATTTACTATTTTTAGCAGTTTTTTGATTCCTAAACTTTCAGGGCCTAAATGAATTTTTTGTCTATAGTTTTCGGGAAATACGCATTACCCATCAAACTAATTCGGTCTTAGTGGATGTTAATCATCATCATCATCAATTTTCCAACTTTGATTTATTAAATTTCTATAAATTTAAATTAATTGTTTTATTTTTCGTGTTGTGATTCGAATTGATCCAACAAAAGACACTTGAAGGTATATTGTTGATATTCATATTTTAAGAGGATTAAGAGCATGAGTTAGATTATAGATTTTTAATTTTGATTTTAAATATAAATGTATAGGGGAATTAGAATGAGGAGATATCTAATAATAAAAATTATTAAAAAAGATATTTGAAAAATGAAACATTCTAAGTTTTTGTTTTTTTTATTATAGGAATTTCATCAAGGATTTTTTTTATCAAATTGTAATTTTAGATTTTGATAAAATTGTTGTTTTTAATGCCAAAATGGAATGGATTACATCCTAAATACCCCTATCGCAACTAGATTGTGCAATATTAACATCTTAAGTCTGCAATTTCATAAATTCAAAATGATTCCTATGGAAGGTTGAAGAGGCTAGATATTCTATGTTTTCAATCGGTTTGTAATCACTAGAATTTGGCTAAGCAATCTTTGTTAATATTGCAATTTGGTATTGATGGAATTGTTATTTTTAATGCGGAAATGGATCAATGTCAATTTCTCTTTTCGTAATTTTGACCCAAAAATGGCCAATTAGTAGCTAGTTTACATTTGTATTTTTAGATAATCATGAGTTGGAATTAGATCATACACTCTAAATGCACTACTAATTAGCCATTTTCTGGTAACTCAAAATAACGAGAATGAAAACCAACATTTTTTTCTTGAAATCTGTTTTTTTAGATAATCATGATTTGGAATTAGATCATAGATTCTAAATGCAATACTAATTAGTCATTTTCTGGTAGCTCAAAATAACGAGAATGGAAACCAACATTTTTTGCTCGAAATCTTATAAGAATCATTTTGAACTGATGGAATTGCATAAGATGAATAATAGGAATGGAAACCAATAATTTTTGCTTGAAATCTGACAGGAGTCATTTTGAATTGATGGAGTTGCATATATCATATGTTAACATTGCACAATTTTGTCACTGAAGGGGTATTTGAGGGTGTTGAATCCTTTCTTGCATTAAAAACAACAATTTCATCAATCCAAAACTGCAATTTTGACAAATATTTCCTAACTAGATTCTAACAATGACAAATAGGAAAAGGCTTAGCCTTCTTCATTAGATTTAGTAAGACCATGTTTCTTTATGAAAATTAAAAGTTTTAATTAGTTATTTTGATTTATCATTTTTTCTTGTAATTGAGTTGAAATTTTATAGTTCCATTTAACTTTTATGGGTTGACAAGCTAGTGTTATTAAAAATATTTTTAAAGTAAATTTTGTCTTTGTAGACCAGGTACTCTAAAAGAAAGTGATTGTCATTATTTATTTTGATGGTTTCGAAGATTTTATAGAGATTGTTGTGCCAAAGTGTTTTAGGTCTTGTCTAACACATTTCACTATGAAGTTCCTAGGGAATTGTTATTTTTATTGATTCAACTTTATCTTGTTTGAAATATTCCTATCTCTTTGATGGAGGAACCAAGAGCTAGGGTTAGGTTACGATATCTAAATCTGATGCCATGATAGAACTGATGGTAGGGGTGATGACAAGGATGAAGGAAGGATAATTGGTACGAACAATGGTTGTAGAGGTGATAGTGAGGATGATGATAGAGATGTGGGAAGGCAAGGAGATCACAGGAAACCTAGAGACACCCTCATTCAAGGACATGGTGTCAAGGGAAGCAAGAAAAACTAAGGCAATGGGGGGTGCAAGAAATTGAAGCTCAAAGGAACTGGTGACAAGAACATATCAAGACGGCCTAAAAGCTAAGTCTTTAGATTTGAATAGAATAAATAAGATTTGACCAAGAGGATGCATGGCCAAGGTACTCGAAAATGTTAGGTATGGAGTTACATCAACTAAGGTGGGGGGGTACATTCAGTTCATGAAAGATCATGCAGTGATAGGAAATTTCATGGGGATTTGGCCATCAGAAAAAGATTAAGTTCAATGGTTAAAATCTAGGTGGAAACCCAAGGGTCAAGTAGACTTAAAACTAGGCTACAAGGGTTTCTTCATAGCTTTTGCAAGCGTGGAAGACATAGAGAGGGTCTTTGAATATGGGCCATACTTATTTTTCTCAACGATCTTACATATAAGGTTTTGGGAAGAGAGGTTCAACCTTGAGAAGGAATATTTCACAGCAACACCAGTATGGATTTGGTTGTACTTGTTACCTCAAGAATTTTGCGATGAAGAAATTTTAGCAAGCATAGAGAGAACCCTGAGATCCTTTGTCAAAACTTTAGAAATGAATAGAATAGGAAAATCTAAATCATATGTAAGAATCTATGTCTATGTGAATGTCTTGGGGGATCTCCCATAGTCCACTTGCATCAGTTTCCAAGACTCATAATGGATTCAAACAATGGATTATGAACATATTCCCTTTTCGCTACAGGAAGTGTCATGAGCATATACATTTATTCAGAGACTAGCCCATAAATGTTGTTGATATCCTCAAAAAATAAGAGGAACAAGCCAACAAAGATGGCTTCATCAAGGTCCCAAGCAAGCACAAGTTGGGGAAAAAAATCCCTAGCCAAGCAACAGTCAATAATACTCCTAAAGTTGCCAATAATTTGCAATATTTATGTGAGGAATAAGAACACCCATGCATATTAAAGCAAGGTATGAGACACCAATAGCTAAGGGAAAGGAACCACCTACAACAACCCTAGGGGACTCAACAAAGATAAGGAAAAGGGATGCAAAACTACAAAAAATAAAGGGAGAAATCGAAAGAAATGTAGATCTAGAAATGGGAGAAGAAGAGGAAGACAAATCCAATACTAAGGAGGATGGGATGGAGCTAGCAAAGGATATGGAGATGCAAGAGATCAACCTCCTAGCAATTATTGAGATTTATGGCAAGAATATTGAACTAAATGCTTATATCAAAAAGGGGAGGGGGTGGGGGGGTTGAATCCATATACGATAATTTTTACTTTAAATGATCATTCATATATCATTCATTAACTTTAAAATAGTAAATGCATGTAAACTCAAATCACAATACATAGATTTTAATTTGAAACCCTTATGGGAGAAAACCACAAAAAATTATCTTTATAAATGTTTGTAGGCACGAACCTACTAGAGACACCAATATCCTCAGTTGAGCACCAACTCAACAAGATATAGTGTAGGCACAAACCTATTGGAGACACCAATCTCCTCAACCAAGCACTAATTCAGTAAGACTTGTATAGGTACCAATCTAAGATATCCATACACAAAGTATTTTTTACTTCACTTGCATGCTTCATACTTCATGCATTTCATAGCATCATCATACCCTTAACTTTCATGCTTCAATGCCTCTCCTTGATTCATACCCAAAACGTAGCTTCAAAACCTGATCATATTTAGCCTTCATTCCCTAGAGAACCTCATTTTATCATTCCTTGAATATAATTTCAAACTATAACATCACAAAATCAAAATAGCGCACTTTGAAACATCATAGACCTTATTCCTTCGTATTGCACCCTTAAAACTCCATGAAAATTTCTCTTGTGCACATCATATCTCTTATGTGCACTTGTTCTTTCTCTTCTTGCTTGGATACAATTAAAATGCACACATCTATCCTATATTTATAATGTTTTTGTGTTCACTTATGGGGCTGACTTATAAAACTAGTTGGGTCGACCTATACTTTCTAGCTGGGTTGACCTGAAAAAATATTTCATATCTCCTCATTCCTATGGAGTTAGAGAGAGTGTTATATACTGTTGGAAATGTCTCAGAATAAAAATTTCAACCTGATATATTCTCCCATTTGAGTTGGGTCTTCGAAGTAAAAAGGCCTCCAAAGATATGGTGTCCAAACTGAGCATCAAAAATCCAAAAACTATATTTCCAAAAATCTCCATCTTGCAATATTTATCTTGGACATTT
>ML785464.1:30192-41800 GCA_009831015.1 Picea engelmannii
GATTAATAGTTATAGTTAATGGAGGATTAATTAATTAATTAATTAATGTTGATTATTTGATTAAGGAGAATTAAACTATGTAAATTAATTTTAGGAATTAAATAACTTGATGAATGATGAGACTCAGGGTATTATAATTAATAGGGGCGATTAATATAAGTGGTGCATATTGTTACAAGGGTCGGGTTGATTCTTGATTATATACATAAGTTAGAGGAATTGGTGAGTATGGTGCGATGCTAGCGTAGCTACCAGGCGAGGAAGTCAATAGTTTTCTTAGGCGAAGACATTGAGCTTAGAGGCTTTCGACCCTGACCTAGCCACTTCCCCTAAAGAGAGTAACGTCTGTTTACAGACAAGTAAAAGAAAAACTTACACCTAACCCTTTGTTTTCAAGTTTAAGTTGCGCAAATGCGAATTGCCTTAGACTCTCCCTGACAAACCTTTGGTTGATGCAGATTCAATTATATAGGATGGTTAGGACTCATGGAAATCAAGGCAGAGGGGCATCGTCACAGGGACCACCAATGCCGCCACCACCATCGCCTGAATTAGCTCTCATTCTACGCTATTTGGAGGCCATAAATGAGACTTTAAAGGGGTGTCAACCAGTAGGGATCGAAGTGGAGCCCCCACCATCTAGAATGGGTAATCCTGAAGCGTCGAGGGATTCAGGGGGAGGGTCTCCACCCGAGGACATCGCTAGAGAACTGTAGAAGATCAAACTTCTAGAGTTCACTGGGGGTCGTGCCAGTGAACGTGCAGAAACATGGTTGGAAGGGATGACACGATTTTTCGCGTTAAGGGACTACGCATCCACATCAAAGGCGAAAATAAAAATCTTTCAGTTAAGGGACAGTGCCTTGAACTGGTGGGGCAACTTGGAGAGGTAGTTGCACCTTACCCTAGACACCGTCTCTTGGGAACTTTTTGAGGAAATGTTCCGAAGGAAATATCTACCAGCTTACTATGAGGAACAACAAGTGGGAGCATTTCATGCCCTAGTATAGGGAAACAAGACCATGGAAGAGTACGAGATCAGGTTCATGGAATTGGTAAAATATGTTTCGTACATGGATAATGATCAATGACAGGCAAAACACTTTGTCTATGGGTTAAACCCTAAGATAAGGGCCATGGTACAGATGTGGAAACCGTCTTCGGTAGCGGAAGTAGTAGAAAATGCACGTTATGCTAAGGATCACATGAACTTAAATGGAGGTATGAGGTCGACCTTTCCGCATCATCCTGGATTCGTGGGGAAGGCCCCTAGGACATTCTCCAGGGGAGGGAGCTCCAGGCCACCTCCATATGGTAATAGAGTCGCACCAAGGACAGTCGCCACAAGTATTTCAATGGCAACGAGTGCAGCATCTCATTCATCACCAATGATGCAGGCAAGTCCATGACCATCTCAAGGAACAACTAGTAGGGGCAGGGGTTCCAGGGGAAGGAACTCATTTCAAAGACCATCACAGAGCAGTGCGTAGGTTTCATCTCGTGTTACGTGTTGGGGATGTGGAGGACCCCTTTACCAGCGTGACTGCCCAGAGTTGCAAGAAGGATTTGTGCATAGAGAAGGAAAGGCCCCGATGGGAAGAGCAAGTGGTAGCCACCAGATTTATGCAGCAATTAATAATCGCCAGGCAGAACATCAATCCACGGTGGTGGAGTTGTCAGGTACGCTAAATCATATCAATGTTAAAATTTTATTTGATTATGGTGCTACAGATAGTTTCATTTCACCATCTGCATTAGAAAAGAGTGGGTTGGAATCCTATGAGCACGACGACTTTATACAAGTCGAGATGGCTTCGGGGGGAAAACAAGCGGTAGGACAAAGCGTTGATAATTTTCTAGTAGACCTGGGAGTGTGTACTACCAGGTTGAAGGTATACGTCACTGTTCTCGAGACATATGACCTAATCATTGGAATGGATTGGTTAGAAGACCATCGAGCTATGGTAGATTGTTTCGCAAAAAGGGTTCTTTGTGTTGACTATGAAGGAAGGCCAGTAGAGATCTTGGGTGTACGAAGAAAGGTGTCTCTACGCTTTATCTCAACTATGAAGGTTAAGCAGTGCATGAGGCAAGGGTGTCGACTTTATGTCGTGGAAGCAGTGAATGAAAGGAAAGGACCCTCCTTGGATTAGTACCCTATATTGTCAGAATTTAAGGATGTTTTTCTGAACGAGTTGCTAGGGTTACCTCCTGAGAGGGAGCTTGATTTTACTATTGAGCTAAAACCTGGTGCAAAACCAATTTCCAAGACTCTGTATAGGATGACAGTGCCAGAACTTTGTGAGTTGCAGATGCAGTTGAAAGAGCTACTTGACTTAGGACTAATAAGACCCAGTGTCTCACCTTGGGGTGCACCAGTAATTTTTGTAAAGAAGAAGGATGGTTCCTTACGACTGTGTATAGATTACAAAGACTTGAACCATGCTATAGTGAAAAATAGGTACCCAATTCCATGAATAGATGATCTCTTTGATCAGATGAAAGGAGCAGCGGTATTCTCAAAAATTGATTTGTGATTAGGGTATCACCAGTTAAGGATTAAGGAAGGCGATATTCCTAAAACTACCTTTCGAACTTGGTTTGGGCATTACAAGTTCGTTGTAGTATCTTTCGGATTGACCAACGCGCTAGGAGTATTCATGAGCCTCATGAATGGTGTATTCTGTAAGTACTTAGACTGCTTTGTACAAGTCCTTTTAGATGATATCCTCATCTATTCCAAGAACGAAAGAGAGCATGAGGAACACTTGCGAGTGGTGTTGTCCTACCTTAGAGAGAACAAATTGTATGGGAAGTTGTCGAAGTGTTCCTTCTTCTAGAAAGAAATTCACTATTTGGGGCATATCATTTCCGGTGAAGGAATTTTTGTGGACCCAGAAAAGGTAAAGGCCATTATGGAATGGCCAGTGCTGAAAAATGCTCATGAGGTAAGAAGCTTCATGGGGCTAGCAGGTTCATATCAAAGATTTGTGGAAGGGTTCTCTAAAATAGAGAAACCTATCACCACTTTGCAGTGCAAGGGGGTCAGGTATGAATGGACAGAAGAATGTGATAGTGCATTCATCGAACTTAAGAGGTTACTAACTAGTGCACCAATTTTAAGAGTGCCAGATATGGAAAAGGACTTCACAGTCTGCACAGATGCCTCAAAGCAAGAGTTGGGGGCTGTGCTAATGCAGGATGGAGGAGTGATAGCTTATGCGTCAAGGTAGTTGAAGAAACACGAGGAGATTTACGCTACTCATGATTTAAAGTTAGCAGTTGTAATGCTAGCTCTGAAACTTTGGAGGCATTATCTAGTAGGGCGAAACTTTGAGCTCAAAACGGACCATCAAAGTTTAAAACATCTCTTCACTCAAAGGGATCTTAATTCCAAGCAGAGGTGATGGAGTGAGTTTATGAGTGAGTATGATTTTGGTATTTCATACATCAAGGGAAAGGAAAATGTGATCGTGGATGCCTTGAGTAGGAGACCATGTGTCTTCTCCTTGGTGCCCTTAAAAGTCAATCTAAGGGAACGTGTGTTGACGCAACTCCTTGGAGATAGTTGGTATTTAAAGGTTACTTCAAAACTTGAGAATGGGAGGTAGTTAGATCCAAAGGATGAAGGATATAGTCTGGAAGCAGATGAACTATTGAGATATCAAGGAAGGATGTACATCCCCGAAGGTGGGGATATTCGAAGCATCATACTGAAGGAATCCCATAGAGAACTTTATTGTGCGCATCCGGGTGTGAATAAAATGTATGTAGACATGAGGAATCTCTTCTTCTGGGTAGGCATGAAGCACAATGTAGTCCATTTCCTCGCCAAATGCCTAGAGTGTCAACAAGTGAAAGCCAACCACCATCACCCGACAGGTCTCCTACAACCACATGATGTTTCTATGTCCAAGTGGGAAGTCATTTCTATGGATTTTGTTGTGGGGTTGCCACTCACATCTCATCAACACAATGCCATTCTTGTGATAGTTGATAAGTTAACCAAGAGTGCTCCTTTTATTCTAGTTAGAGACACTTACGATGTCACTGATGTGGCACGTGTGTTTGTAAGTGAGGTCGTCTGTTTGCATGGGATACCCAAGAAGATCATTTCAGATAGGGACTCCAGATTCACTTCTAGGTTTTGGACAAGTTTGCAGTCTGCGTTGGGGACTTAGTTGAACTTAAGCACAACTTATCATCCTGAAACAAATGGGAAAACCGAGAGAGTAAATCAGGTTATGGAAGACATGCTTAGGATGTATGTTATGGATAATCAAACCCATTGGGAGAAGTACTTACCTTTGGTAGAGTTTGCCTACAATAACATTTTTCATAGCTCCATCAGAATGCCACCCTATGAAGCTCTGTATGGAAGGCCATGCAGAACACCGTTGATTTGGGAAAGATTAGAAGACCGAGTAACAATTGGGCCATAATTGATTCAAGAGATGGAGGAACATGTGATTTGGATTAGGCAGAGACTAAAGGAAGCACATGATAGACAGAAAAGTTATGTTGATGGACATAGGACTGACCGAAGTTATAAAGTGGGAGATCAGGTTTTCATTCGTATTAGGCCTAATAAGAGTACCATTTGGTTCAGGAAGGGAACAAAGTTGTCACCATGATTTATAGGACCGTTCAAAATCCAAGAGAAAATTGGATCCATTGCCTATCGTCTCGTATTGGCACCCCACTTGCATAAAACTCATAATGTTTTTCATGTATCTGTTCTACGTCATTATGTTGCTAACGAATCACTTAAACTAAATTGGAAGGAATTGTAGGTATCGGACGCGGGAACCCTCACGGTAGAACCGTTATGCATATTGGACCGTAGAGTCCGACAACTCGGGAACCGTCTGGTAGACCAAGTTAAGGTCCAGTGGGACAAGTATAGTCCAGGATCTGCTACTTGGGAGGATGCCGAGACATTACGACGAGATTATCCCTCACTATTTTGACCGCCTCAAGAATATGTTTCTCGAAGGTTGGGTGTATGTAACACCACCTTTTGACTTAGACAACTAGGATTACCTGAGGCCTAAACACCTTTATTTTCTATTCACAATGAAACTATTAATGATACACTTGAACTTTTAAGACGTATGAACCTTTATGAATGTTTAAATGTATTTGAATGATGATGGATATGATGTGATATATTGTGAGAATGTAAATTTTATGAAAGTTTAAATTCTATTTGAATGATGATGGATATGATGCGATATACTATGTGAATATAAATTCTATAAATGTTTAAATATCACTTGAATGATGATGGATATGATGTGATATACTATGTGAATGTGAATCCTATAAAGGTTTAAATGTTATTTGAATGATGATGGATATGATGCAATCTATTATGTAAATGAAAATTCTATGAACGGGTAACGTTAATTGAATTATGGGGATATTATGAGATCTATTTCTAACTTGAAAACTTGATATTAAGTTGTTGATATGTGGATACCGAATTGAGGTTATGGTTGTATGAAATTACATGATTATAATGCATAGATATGTATGAGTTTTATGTTATAGACTAATCTGCAGGCCATTGGGCTATGAAATAGCCAAGGGATAATGGTAATGAAAGTAGATGTCATGACCACCGACCGAGAAACAATATGGTATGAATCTTTGTATGTGAAATTATATTGGTTTGAATGCATAGCTATGATATGTGGACCAGTGCAGTATTTCAGGTGATGAGACTGCCTAAAAATTGAATAATCGATGACAAAATTCCCAACAACATGGTGCCACTGTATATTCCATTGTAGGGTGTGGACCCTAGTCCTATTAGGAGGGGTGGAGGCATTTCCCACCGTGTATCCTCCGAAACCTGGAGTCATGGGAGGATGGTGTTAGCTCACGCTCCCCTAGACGTGTGATGATGACTATCAGTTGCCTGCTGGGGAAGCTTGGTCAAGATAATGACACTTCCACTTATGGGTTCTATTTGGGGTTAGGTCAATATAGTTGACGCTCCAAGATAGTCCAGCAAATGAAGGATATGAATGGAAGATGGAAGTAAATTAGGGAGGAAGGATGAGTAGAAATAGTTGAGAGGGTATGGATATTTGCCTTATGGTAGAATTTATTGTTTTTCCTTCTGAAAAGAAAATGTGTATATATGTATATTCATAATTACTTAACTAAAATACAATTGTGTAAATAAACATTGTTGAGCTAGATTATTGTAATTAAGGGATTTCGCAAACAATTGATTGGTTTATTATCTTTTATAAATTGAATAGTATTTTTGATTGGATTGGATGCATACAGAAATT
Source organism: Picea engelmannii (assembly GCA_009831015.1). Taxonomy (NCBI): domain Eukaryota; kingdom Viridiplantae; phylum Streptophyta; class Pinopsida; order Pinales; family Pinaceae; genus Picea; species Picea engelmannii. The sequence goes on from ML785464.1 coordinate 36,498, forward strand.
ACTATAGAGGTGATATTTATTGTTATTAGTACATGCACGAGACTTGTATGTACTAGCTACACATGCATTCCTTGCACATGTACACTAGTATGTATGAATTTTCTTGGCTTACTTACTGATAATGTTGGTTATTGGATATGAATGTGTGAACCATGTGTCTTTTCCCTTGTATCATAAAATACGTTAACTTCGGGATGAAGTTTCTTGAAGGGTGGGTGTATGTAACAACCCTAAGTAATTAATCAATTGTCATGATTTAAATAATTGTTTAATGTATATTAGTTTAATTAATTAATTAACTAATTGTCCTGATTAAATATTTGTTTAATGTATATTAATTTAATTAATTAAACAATTAGTAACCATGATTAAATATTTATTTAAGGAATATTGGTTTAATAAATTAATAATTTTCATTTTGAGGCTTAGTGTATCGGTAGATGACTGATTAATGAAAATAGGATAAGGTGGTTGACACCTAATTGAGGGACGGTAGTTGAGAATTAAATGAGGGAAGAAGGTGGTGAATGATGGGAAGGGAGGATAAGGCAAGGGGGGAGCATTATTTTTCAAGGGGACTATATTACTGTTTTGGGGGTTGGAAAGGAGCTTGTTGGAGGATGGTATTACTGGTTCTGTTTGAGGATCTTGTTGTGGTTTTGTTGAGGAGCTTGTTGTGGTTTTGCTGAGGAGCTTGTTGGAGGTCTGTCACAGGGGGCACCAGGGTTGCTGGGGATTTTGGGCTCGGAGGGCCAGGAAACCGCAAGGGTTCCTGGAGCTAGGGAGCCGGAGAGGCTTTGTTCCTAGCTGGCTGGGAGAAAAAGATTTAGTTTTCGGGCAATTTTCAAGCAGTTTGTAACAACAGGAAAGAAATGGACAAACTTCTTCTTCAAGAGGTATTTTACCAGTATTAATTTTGTTAAGTTTGTTAAGAATGAAATTTATGATACGTATCTATGTATTGAAAATGTGTAATATGTTGTGTAATCTGTTTATGATTATTTTGGACTATATAATTTGAGAATTTGATATTTAACTGATTAATTGCTAGAACTTCAACATAACTTAGATAAATTGTTGTAATGCAAAATAGAAATAGAAATTAGATGTTACGGCATAAACTTGTTCATAAGGAGTCTTTTTTAAAAGAAAAGTACTATAGATTACAAATTTACCATTTAACTTTGAAGCCCTAGTGAAGGACTTTACATTGATGACAAATGAATGGAATATAGGCAGTCTATTTAAAATCAATTCAACAATTTCATAGAATCTTTATGCTCACATTTCCCAAATAATAGGATGAGGAAATAAATAACGAGCATTATTATGTTGTTGTAACTCTGTTTGATCACATATGGACGGAATATTAACACTATGTAAAATCAATTCAACAATTTCATAGAATCCTTATGCTCACGTTTTCCAAAAAATAGGATGAGGAAATAAATAAAGAGCATTTTTATGTTGTTAGTGAAGTCTGTATAGTGATTGCAATCAAATGATCTCAAATCACAACTATTTATATGTATCAATCAACTTCCAAAATATGAAACAACGGAGATAATTTTTTTAAGAGATAGTTTGATTGCAATCTCAATGCAAACTTCACTAACAACATAACAATGCTCTTTATTTACTTCCTCATCCTATATATTCACCCCTCAATTCACTTCGGTATTCCCATTCTTCCGTTAAAAACACCTTTGTTTACAACCACGACTTCTCACATGGGCTAGGCTAAGTGAAAGTATTCCCGAGAATCATACATATGATGCTAGATTTTTACATCTATCGATGTCTATCAATGCCCATACGATTGATGGGTTTGTAAAATTTATTGAATGGGCAAACATTTTGATGATGGTTTTGCTATTGTCGCTGGAGAGAGTGAATGCTTGACAGTTGGAGGTGTTACATGCTTGACAGTTCGAGTTGGAGGTGATCATATACAAGGTGGTTTGGTTGTCAGGATTTGGTTGGGTTGCCATGTCCGTTGACCAAACTAATTCTTTAGATTCTAAAATCTAGCTCTCTGTGTGGCTAGTAACCCACATGATACACCCAATAAAAACCACAAACAAAGATTGAAATGATATGAAAACACACATATGAGTGAGTTTCAAATGGCCAAAGCATGAGTATATGCTCAAATAAGAAATCCATGACAGAGAGATGTTCAATACAACCAAAATATCCCATGAAAAACCCTCCTTTGGTACGATTGACAACTTCAAAGCCTTTATCCCATTTAAACTGGAATTTTTCCGAATCTGCTCTTTGTATTTGAGAGAACTTGGTCACAAGGTCAAGTGTCCTAATATTTTAATGTCAATTATATATATAGTAATAACAATATGAATACACAGAAAATGAACATATTCAACAACTCAAGCCTAGCTAAAAAGGCATAACAACATTGGTATTGATGGTACATAATTCAAAAAAAACTTAGAGATATAACTTTTCTCTTGCAAATGATAAATATTAGATCTTTATTCCATCTTCATAAATTTCATCATGCTTTATTCTCAAAGAATAGTAGTAAACAGAAAGATACTCTGGTGCGTACTACTCTCAATATGCAGACTATTATAATTGTGATACCTTAAATAGACATTGGATCCATGAGCGATAAAGTTCACTCAGTGTGCATCTAAAAGAGACTACATTTTAAATTTTCCACATCAAGTACAAAATCGTTGTCCTTTCAACTACATAAAAATTTTGTTATGGTTAAGGTGGCTTCCACATTGCATGAACATGAATCCCTTCATAATCAACCTTATATAGCCCATATCTGTGAACATCCCTATATGTGCACATCCCTTGGTTCGTTCTTAACTGTAGATATCCTTGATCAATTTCTCCAATCATTTTTCCATACCTGCTAGTCATTTAAACCAGCTAAGGTCATGCTAGTTCAAAACTTCAAGTTCTCCATCCCTCCAAATAGTTGGAATAGGTGCCTAAATAATATGAAAAATAGGCAAAAGACTTGACCAATAGGGCTTTTCTTTCCTGTAATCTCATCATCCTTCTAAATAGAACATCTTATTTCCAACTATCTATATTTAAAACAACTACAAACTTAATTTGACCACCACGTTACAAACCCATAATCATATTTAAAACAACTACAAGCTTAATTTGAATTTGACCACCACTTTACAAACCCAAAATCAGAATTATTTAAATCACATTTCAAATAATATAAAAATAAGATCTTGAGACAAAAATATAATCTGCCTATTGTTATTAGTGACTTTTTATGCAAGGTACGAGAGAGTCGTAGCCTTCGAACATATTTGAATGAAAAATGAAATCATACTTTTCCCATCCAAAATTTTCGGTTGAAAATCAGGGAATTTGATAACTATAAGGAATGGAGGTATATATGATAAAAGTGTCCTCACAATTGTGGCATAAAATCATCACTGAGGCCCATTTGGGAACTGGTATGGATGCATTCGCCCATGCTCGAAATCTTGACCTCAACATTCGGCTGGTGGTTATACCCGAATGTGTTCCTAGTGAGTTCGAGAGATGGAATAAGATCCAACAATTTTATCGGTCGGGCAAGATGGAAGGCCTTGTGGAAGAGCTCATTAACAATCTCCATCAAAAACCCAATGTAGCGCCCGTCCCCTGCTTCGTGGCTGACACTTTCCTCCGTTGGGCAGTGTCTCTAGCCAAGAAGCTCAGCCCGCTATCCATTTTTATCTGGATGCATAATGTCTCTACGTTTTCCATCTCTTACCATTTAGAAACAGGTGATGATTTCTTTCCTGCAAGAATTCAGAATCAAAACTGTCCCTTCAAACCCGTTGTGTATTGATCATTTCTATTTTCTTCTAAATGTTGTAATGACTTGTTCTCCCCATTTTTATGCAGTCCGATGTCAGGCGGGATTGCTATCGGTAATTCACAATCTAGCTGTAATCTTCATAGAGTCTGTAGATCTTCCATCGTTTTTTAAACCAAGTGCAATGTAAACGCGAGAGTTGTTGTTCTTTGTTTAGAAAGAGCCAGAGAAGCAGATTGGGTAGTAGCCAATTCCTTGGAAGTGTTAGAAGGTCATTTAGTGGAGGCTTTGTCAGAGAAATTGCAGGTATACTGCGTTGGACCATTGCTCCCTTTGGCGTATCTCGATTGGTCAGACCCTCGCGATTCTGTTGTCAGGACCAGCTCACGAGTAAATATTAACTGCACAAAATTGTTGGACAACCAGCTTCCTAAGTCGGTAGTATACGTTTCGTTTGGCAGTTTACAACACTTGTGAACCTGTATATACCCAAGAGGAGCATGGTGCACCTGAATCGAACTTCCAACTCGATGGTTCGAACAGGGGTGGGGTCTGAAAAGGGCCATTTTGAATGAAGAGGGCCAACAAAGAGAGCATTGTACTTGGTAGCAGTCTATGCCCGTAAAGCTTTGGCAACATTACAGTTTGACATAATTTGGACTGTTTTAGATTTGTGGCAGATCATGTACCATCCATTTATAAGGCCAGTGTGATGTAGCAGATCCTTAACCACTAAACTATTATGAAGATCTGAGTAGTCTTGATTTATAAGAAGAGTGGGGCTTCTAGATATCTTGACACCTCCTAAGCCATCTTGTTTCATCATTATGAATGGTTTACTTTTTGTTAAAACGATTTGCAATGAGATAATTTGGCACAATCATAGAATAAAGTCTTTCAGTTCTGTAAATCCCTAAATGGGTTCCATGAGATCATTTCCAATCATTCAAAATAGGTCCATGAGAATTTAAATTTTATTCAAACTACTGCTGTGCTGAAGCCATATCATGTATGTTGGGTTTATCTTCAGTTTTATTCAAGGTGGACAACATAAGGCTAACAGTGTGATTTACAATTCTCCGAGTAATGTAAGAGCCTACTGGTTTTTGAGTTACAATCTTCTTTCTGGTCGGCAAATTCCCTTTGCTAATGAAGTGGATCTACCTTTGGCTTAGATGCCATGACCAAAGGGTGGATGGATATCTATTCCACCAAAATTGCCCAGGACTTGCACTTGGTCTTGCCCAGGACTACATCTGTGGGCTTACAAGGTTGCCGGGACTTCCGCCCAGGGACAGATGCAATATGACTTGGTTAGTTGCATTAATGAGGTAACATGTATGTCCTAGGGAGTTTTTGATCCCTGGTTTCAGCACTAGAAGTGCTTTGATTTAACCATTTGACTACAACCCACTCGACATCTTTTGAGTGACAATATAAATGCAAAAGGGCCACACTTTAGCATGGAAGACAATGAAAAAGGATTCTCAAAGCATTT
>ML785464.1:70174-80701 GCA_009831015.1 Picea engelmannii
AGGTTTGATTATTTAAAAATTGATATGTCTCTAGCTGTTATGGCATTATTATGATCTTATGCTGCATCTTGATCTATTGAAGTTATGATCATTATACTAACCCCTTAATACTAGAGATACACTTGTTGATGTCCTCTCTAAGAGATATTCTTGTTCTTATGAAATGCTTATTGTTTACGAGATGAAGTTGATCTCCTTTAGGAGATGTTCTTGGTTACTCACCTAGACTCCAGGCAGGATATCTTCCATGTAGGATACCATGGAGATTTTGTTGTTCTTATTTCTTGTTCCGGGCAGTTCATAAGAGATAAATCTGAGAGGGAGTCAGACTTGGAGGGAGTCAGTGATCAAGAAGAAGCCAACATAGTTTTGTGACAGTTTGCAGAATGCAAAGGGGCATGCAGCAGACAGAAGCATGGTCCGAGGATTCTCTCAGATAGAGGGAGTTGATTTCAGAGTTTGAGATGAAGGATCTTGATCGGATATATTGGGATTGGAAGCGTGGCTGGCACCAGATGAGATCTTCAATGAGGAGACTGAAGAGGTTTATCATGATGGACATGAAGTCCATGGCCACACCTATGACGACACATCTGAGGAAGTTGTGTGAAGGGATAGGCATTTGCTTTGCAGAGAGCACCTTGTGCCAGTATATGGTTGAGCCATGACCGTATTATTGGGTTACAAAACATCATGCAGGTACCTATGTTGTGGTATAGATAGATATGATTGATCTCCGATGATGAAGTATGGATGTTGCGATATACAGTTTTTGGATTGGGAGAGCAGAAGACAGATCTAGCACCTAGGGTGCTACTTAAGCTTGGGACCGAGTAGGATTTCCAGACAAGCAGGGAAGCAAATATCTGTAGCACTCAGTCATATATCATAGCCAGTGACGCAAGATATGAAGCAGGGTGGCTCTTCGAAGGATCTTGCAGGACTTAATCAAAGACATGGTGCGGGAAGGAGCAGTGAGGCTCCATCACATATCCACAGAGGAGCAGATAACTGACATTTGCACTAAGCCTCTGTCTGGGACAAGCTTAGCAGGAATGCAAATGTTTCCCTGGGGAGTATTGATGATTGCAGCATCGTGCCGATATTCCAAGATTGATCAGACGGACTTGATCATGTGGGAATAGGCCCAGATGTAATATTCGACGGACTGAAGATTCAAGTTGCTGCTAGATCTCCTATGTGTGAATTGCATCGTGCCTTGAAACCCTCACGAGTAGGTGAGTAGCCCTGTTAAGCATCAGGCCGACTCTATCTCCACAGTAACTGGGCTGCAGACCAGGGGAGATAGGGAACATCTACATCCGGAGTAGATGTGCCCCGACGTAGTCTTCAATGGACTAAAGACTCGAGGTGCAATTCCACGTGTTCAATAGCATCGAGTTGAATGCATTCACGGAGTGATCCTATTAGAGGATCACCATGAGGTGTTTGTGGCTCCGATGAGGTCATAATTCTTGTCATGGGACAAGAACGACCCGAGGTGCTAGACACACGTGTCTGATAGCATCGAGCTAAATGCATTCACAGAGTGATCCTATGAGAGCATCAACTATGAGGTGAATGTGGCTCCGATGTGGTCATGATTCTTGTCATGGGACAAGAATGACCCGAGGTGCTAGATACATGGTGGTGGAGATGGATCATCAATATAGCTAAATGAGGCTCATGGATATTGTGATATTGTCTATGACAAAAGAATACCAAGAACTAGTGCGACGATATATTTTGATGATTGCTACTAGATGATGCTGATAGTAATGATAATACTTATGATGACACTCACGACATGGGTGAGCATGTCATGCGGGTGTAGCCCATGACGATGATGGTGACACACACTACGAGGTGTAGCTCTAGTGTTCTTTAGTGGGTTGTGGCCCCTAGGCGAGATTGACAGGTCCACATGGGTGTAGCCATGTGTGACGTAATGATGCTACCAGTAGCATGGTTTGCGTAACCATGATGAGAGGATCATAGCATAACGAGCAAGGCTATGAAGACCAGAAGGGAACATCATGGTTAAATACCTCCCTAGCTAAGAGGGAGTGTTGATATTATGGTAGCTGCGAGAGGTATTAACCTCCATATGTAACCTTTGACTTGAATAGAATATTCTGGAAGCAAGATAAACCCTAAACATGTGTGAAAACCCTAGAAGGCATGTTGGCTCAGCAGAATATATAATATTAAGGTATTATCCTCCAGGAAGACAAGTTGGCCTCACAGGAAAAAGATAAACAAAAAATATAATTACTAGAAAGTCAGGTCGACCCAGCCAAAAAATCACTAGACAAATTAATATAAATAGAGGACATCTTGGCTCATTTGTTCACTCACTCTCACTCAGGAAATCAGAAACAGTGCGCAAGTTTGGAGGAGGAGCAGCAACAACTGCAGTTGTATGGTTTTATCTTGTTCAATCTTTCTGGTACTTTCTCTTGTGCGCTACCCTTGGAGAAAGTGCGCTCTCTTGGTTATCTGTTGGTTCTGGTGTGGCTTCTTGGAATCATTCTTTCTGTCAAAGGTTAAGGTGCTCGGGGGTGGCTTTGTGCCTATGGTTGGGTGACAATGTTGTAGCATTTTCTATGGTTAAACGAGCACAATATTCTAACACCTTGGTTGGTTCGACTTAACCTGCCCTCGATCTCACTTGAAGCTTCCCACTATAACTTAGATGGTTATCTTCTCTAGAGATAATGAGAAATGAGGCTTTCTTGGCCTATTATAAACCCTATCCTTTCTCTCATTTAATCTTGGCCCTTAGATCTTCTCCTCAAGATCTAGATCTGATGGTGGGGACTTAATCAAGCGTTGAGACAACTTAAGTTACAATCACCGGTTGTAACTTAATCTCATGTTGACTTAAGTGATTCCCCACCATCACTAAGTTGTCTAGACATCATGGGCCCCCCTTCCACACTACCAGACACCCCTAGCGTGGAAGGTACCTGCCCCAACTACACTTTTCTAACAATTATCTTATCTTATTATCTGTCCATTGATCAACTAGGGGATAACAAAATCCATAACAACCAGTCTGTTCTTCATAAGAATGATTACAAACTTTGAAGGACATCCTAGTTCAATCTTGTGTTAAGGATACAAAGCTCACATGTATAATAAAGACACTGTAATGATTTAAGCTAAAAGTTAAAAGTCAGGTTTTCCGGTTATTATTAGTGTTTAGGGTTTTGGATAATTATATCATCTCTAATTCTATACAAGAGAGGTGAATCTCATTGTAATCGTGTGAAGTATTTTCCTTAATATAATATTGTGTTATTGTGTATCTCTGTCTCACCCTTATCTAAGGTTTCCGGATTCAGCAATCTAGCTTCTTTCTAATATGGTATCAAAGTGGATGCCAATCTTGTTCCTGTAGCTAGCAAAATCGTGTCACTGTAAAGGGAGCCACCATTGGTTGTATTGAAAGAAAAAGGGCCACAACAAGACGTGACTAGAAGAGCTACCGCTGTATCAAGGGGTAGCCGCCCAAGGAAAAAGGAAAAATGGTTGGTTTATCATACCAGTCAGGCATAGCTGCCAAGGATGCAGTCTCTAAGTTTCAAGGAATAAAGCAACCATATTTATGTCAGCCACTGCTTGTAATTTGTGAAGGAGCCACTGTTTTTTAGAAGATCGACACTGCCCAATGAGACTTGGTTTTTTGTGATAAGGCTAGAAGGGTAGATGCTCCCTGGGATTTAGGCCCCTTGGATGCCTAGGGACGTCTCAGCCCTTTCTAAGTCATAAGTTATTGGTATATTTGGTTTGTGGGCTGTTGGATATACTCTTGGGTTATAGTAGCAAATAGTTGGTTTGATTTCGGGCCTAGCCCAGGTCACTCTAACGAGTTACTGATTCCCATGGCTAAAAGAAAACAAAAGAAATAAGGAAGCTGCAATTTTTTTGCGTTGTTTAACTGTTTTACATTTTCCACCTATATATGATAAAAAAATGGATGAAATCACGAAATGAGTCAAATCACGAACAAAATAGGTAAATATACTACCAAAATAAGTCAAAATCATAGAATAATTAATTATTAAACAACGTTTTTTTAATGAAAGGGGGCCACCTTTGTTAGAAAAAGACCTCAACTAAGATTGAAGTTCAAAATTGTGATATTGAACTTCAGGAGACTAACCCTGACTAATATGTCTAAATTCTATATAGAAATAAACTTTTTTAATTCATATAAAATAGCAATGATTATAAAGCTATTTAACAACTGCAAACAAGAAGTCATCAATTATCACAGCTATCAAACACCAAAAGTGGTGAATTAAATTTCAATTTGTGCCAATACAAAGAAGCATATTAAAATCAAAATGGTGCTATTAATAAACAGAGATCCCCACATATCCACAACCATTTTAAATATGCAAATCAGCCATCTAGCCACATCACACTGAAGCACTAGTAAACATATGAGCAATAAATAACTAGAGCAAAAATTGTTCAACCCTTGGCTGCCACCTATTTTGCTAGCCAACAAATCTTGACCGTGATCTTCCCTAACCATCTTTTGTATGTACTTTAAGAGAGGTGTGTCCTTATCATCATCTGTGATCTTTCAATCTGGTATGTTAGACGTTAAGATAGCCAAGTTGACAGTTAGATACTTGTCCGAGTGGGGTAGCAATCTTTACCGTTCCCCAACTAATCTTTGTGGATCTCTAGAGGATATTGGTGTGGTTGAGCGGTCTTCATCATGAGGTCTCTTATGCAAGTCGTGGTAAGAACGACTCCTGTATCTCTCCAGCTTTTTGATTAAGCCTTTCTTAGGCAACAGCCATCAGAAATCCATCATTGGTAGGTATAAAGTACTTTGTGACATCTATTGATCTCTTCAAGAAAGTTTTGGGTGTAATTTCTCAAGTACAAGTTAGATGTGCTTGAAACATTTGAGTCCAAAGATATGGTTGAGAGGCAAAGTGGAAAAATGATTTCTCAATAGAACTAGTAGGGAAGAATAAAAATCTAATAAGCCATTCAAGTAATTCAAAACTCATTGTATTCGTAGGCCCTTATATACTTCAAAACAAAATGGTGTTGCAGAGGGGAAAGATAAGACAATTGTGAAGTTGGCAAGGAGCATCTTCAGGCCAAATTTTCTCAAACAACTTTTGCACTGAAGCAATCTATACAATAGTGTACCTACTCAATAGAAGCCCCACTAAGTCCGTGAGAAACATCACACTTACAGAGACATGGAGTGGTAGGAAATCATTGGGAGGAGTGTATGTGTAAGGTAGTAAAGAGAGTTTTATGGATAATGAGGATGGGTGGCAACTGTTACTAGAGATTTTAGTTCTTCTTGGAGTTTGGTTACTCCTGATGGAGTATTATTTGATTAGTGTTTTGGAATAGGAAGCGCATATGCAGCAGCACTAAGGCTTTGTGTAAAAAGGGAAGAACCATCTTGTATGTAAATTGAAAAATAAACTATGTGGTCTTACGCAGGCGTAGAGCCTGACATGCAAGACTTGATGATCACTTCAAAGCCAATGGTTTTAGAAGAATCCCATCAGATCCAACTTACATGTTAAAATCAAAGGTATGCATGACACACTAATTGTAATCTTGTATGTTGGTGACCTCTTCATTATAGGGAATAATGCAAGAGTGAATCAGGAGTTAAAAGTTGAACTGCATGAAGCCTTTGAAATCACATATGTAGGAATGCTTCATTGTTGTTTAGGAGTGGAATGTGGCAGAAAAAAGTTAACATCTTCATGTCCCAGACTAAGTATGCATGAGAAATACTAAAGAGATTACACATGGTTAATTGTAAATCTGTAAAACTCCAACTCAAACAGTTATGAAGATATCTCATGAAGACTCAAAGCCAGTGGATACAGCAGTGTATAGACAATTGGTAGGGAGTCTCATCTACCTTACCTCTACCAAGCCAGATTTAAGCCATATTGTTGGCAATGTATCATGGTTTATGGCTTTCCCCAAGGGCTAGAGCTAGTCATTGGAAGGCAGCACAAAACAATAATATACTATTTGAAAGGAGCATTGCACTGTGGCCTTAAGTATGTAGAGAATAATAAATTGCCATTCATTGGTCACATAGATTTAAGTTAGGCAGGCTACATAGATGAAAGGAAAGCTACCATGGGTTATTTGTTCAGCATGGGGTCAAGGGCAGTTTCATGGGGTAGTAAAATGCAATCAAACATTGCATTGTCCTACACAAAAGTAGAGTACAAAATAGTAGATAATGCATCCTGTTAAGCTATACAGCTTAGGAGGATTCCTGGTAATTTGGATCTAGAACAACTCAAGCCACACCTGTCTTTCTTGATAATCAAAGTGTTATCCAACTCACAAAGAATCTTGTATTTAATGCTAGGATCAAGTGCATTAAGGATCATCATCAGGGCATTGGAAAGCAAACACAAAACAAGGAGATTGAGTTGATATATTGCAGGTCCCAAGATCAACTAGAATATATTTCAATAAGCCATTAAGCAAGGACAAATTTGAAAGGTTCATGGAGATGGTTGGTATTAGAAAAAAAATAAAAAAACAGAAGCAAAATGGCCAGTAAGGATGGCTGGTAGAAATTAATACTCATTCTGTATATTGGTTGCCATGCTATAGCAGTGCACATTAGCATCTGACACGTCTTTATGCCAAAGCTAAAATCAAGAAAATTAGTTGAGCAGATCTGATGGCACACAATCTTGATGAAAACAAGGAATGCACACAGCTTGCATGAACTGTAATTAGTTAGGATAAGATTCTACAGATATATATTACAAACCAGTCAGAAGCACATGCGTAAAGTTAGTCAAGTCTAGATAACATTGGATCTGATTATAGAAAGATTATTACATTTCTCTCTCTCTATCTGATATTGTAAGGGAACCTGACTGTTAAATTTTGAAAATAGTATTGGTGTGTGCTCTTTTTTCATCTTCTTTTTCTTGGAAAATTTACAAAGATTTCTCTTGACACAAAGTAAATATGCATGCATATTTGAAGTGCAGTAAAACTGAATAATAGAAAAAAGACACGAAAATCTCATCCAGAAGTTAAGGAGAGAGGATTTGTTATGGTACATGTAGCCCAGAGTCTTCCTAAAGAACTGGGGCTTCATGTGGTGTTCCCATCCATGCACTTCCACCAAGCAACGGGAACCCATGTTAAGCCTTTAAAATTCCGAGCCATTGAATGGCCCTTTTCACTACAAATAAAACAGATCTGGCTTCCAAAGGAAGCCCTGTATATTATGGATGCATGCATGAGTGCAATAATGAAATACAGTGGAATCATTCAAGATTAGAATAACTGAAGTCATGGAAAACACATGTCCATGTCTATTCTAAACAGATTTACACACACAACATGCATAAGTTTGTCGTCATAACAGAGAACATAGAATTAAATTGCAGAACAATAAACAGAGATAGAACACTCTTTTAACAAGAGATGGTCCAAGAAACTGGTTGCATACGGGCAATTCACCGCCCAACCATAGGCATCCAATGTGGATGCCAGTCCAAGCTGGGCTATTAGGCCACTGGGGCAAAGAAACCCACTCCATGCTTACAACACACCCAATCCAATCCATTGCTCTGATGAGTCAGGCAATCTTCTCACCACAAAGCACCCCAGGCACCACATCCAGCCATCGATTAGCCATGGCACTCTCTTCCACTGCCATACAAAACACAAGGGAAGGTCTTTCCTTTTTCTGCTCAACTGTCCCTCAAGGGTCTCCTTCCCCTCTAATGCTCTTCAGTGCAAGCAGAAAGAGTCCAACCGCTGATTGCCTTCTGGGAATAACTTGGCGGAGTAATACTTTGGCTTTGAGACAGTCAATGAGCAGAAATATCCAGAGACAGTTATGGTTTCCTAATCTGTTCAGCCTCTACACTCACAACAACCGTCTATCTCCTCTTCCAGGGTCTGTGCTGGTTTTGGTCATTTTCAGATTTGGAATATTCAATATGGAGATGCAATGGAGAACATAGCATGGGAGTTGAGAGCTTGATGGATATAATGATGAATGTGAATGAATCACTTCCCATGAGGTAGGAGAATGGAAGCAAGGGCTTCCACACTTTCTCAAGATAATTGTACTTCTAAGTTCTAAGTACTTTTCTCATACTTACTATTGATGTGAGTAGACTTTTCGTCACCCACCTTTTTGTGCATTCGTGATTTGGCTCTCTCTAATTACCCAATTCGAGCCATGTGAGCTTAAATAAATGACCCCATGATGTAATTGTCATAAATATGTCTCGGATGGATTCGTCATGTGGAGCTGAAGGCCAAGGCCTGACTACAGAATGGCTAGACACATATACACTGTAAATATGCCTTCAATCGGACCATGTGGTAGAGTTACCACAGGGAAACTCTATGCTATGTAAAATTGCAATGCTGGAATATAATATAGTATATATATAAAGGTCCAAGATGGCTAATGAAAGCATGAGTGGGCTATGAGTCCACAAGAGGGGAAGATGAAAGGGATCCCATGGGAAAGTAATCATATATTGCCAAGTGTTAGCTTAGGAACGCACATCTTTTATATCATGTGCCTTAAATGAAGCTCCATCCACCACCTTTGAGTCATTACCCTTCCTGGCTTTAGGAAAAGATTAATTTCTTCTGTCAGCTCCCTCCTATTCTGTAACAGCACCTAGCTGTTTTTCTAGGAAAAGACTTTTTATGATTTTTATTATTAGGTCCATTCTTTGTTTAATGTGACTACATTCATGTCAAAAGCTGTAGCCCAGCCCTCCTCATCAATGTTTTAAAATTCGGAATTGGACCTGTTTGAATTTTATGACTTGGTTTACTAAAAAATACATATAATATTAAAATTTTAATGAAAAACATATATTTTAAAGATTCTAAATCATTAGAGACAAAATATGCAAAGTTTGCTCATGTATATACCATGTAAGAGTGAACATATCAAAATGGCACCGAGTGGAATACACATCTGGAACAAAATACATAATCAACAAGGCTCTAAATGGCCTCTAGTGTCTAAAAAACAACATGCTATGGCCTACTACATATCACTAATCGACATGATCAATCATCAAACTCATCACCACTGCTATAAATGGGATCCTCAGCATGAGCTACAGAGTCATCCTTTGGCTCGATGTCCTTGGACTCATCAGATTCCTCAGGGACATCTGCAACTTCACTAGTAGTAGTAACAGAAGCACTACTCAATGCGAGAGGTGTGGGGCAAATAGATGGGGGGGGGGGTCTCTATATAGTGTGCTTTTAGGGTTTAGGTAAAATAAAATTAAAATTGCTTTTTTTTCCTCCAAAAGTGTGCTAAGGCCTATAGGGAATGAACTAGTATCGACTTGATCAATTAGATATGGACTCAGCCGAGTTGGACCGGTTTGGTACCTAATTGGCCAGTTCGGTACCAAACCAGTCCCTAACCCAATTTGAAGGCCGAGTCGATACCCTAGATGATCAACTTGGTCAACTCAGCCGGGTCTGAGTCCAAGTCGGCCGAGTTTTAAAACACTGCTCCTCATCGAACCATGTGCAAAGAGTTCCAAAGCTACTCCTATCTTATCTTATCTTAACTTACCTTGTCCTATTCAGAATGTGGTATCTGCTATTGCCCATAAATCAACTGTCAGTTCTTTATTTCAATTGCTAAAATTGAAAACAATGAAATAAGAGTAAGTACAGTTCAGGGAGATGATCCACAATTGAGGGACTGAGAGTCCACACAATTCACCAACATGGATCCTTACTGTGCAATTTAAATGGTTATATCTCTACAATTTGAATGCATTGTAGACTTCTCTGTTCACTGAATTCTCTGTAATTACTGTCTTTGAGATGGGTTTCTTGAGCTTGCTCAGCTAATACTCATCTCTCGCTTCAGTGTTCTTTGTCTCAATTTGGCTTCACCACTTCCCTGGTTTGCTGCATCAACAAATTAACTGGGATTTTGTTCTCACAGAGCATCAATTTCGGCGTGTCAATGGATGCAAATGCTGTGGGTAAGGCGTGTAGAGCCAATCTTGGAATGTCAAGATGCTATAGCAGAGTTAATGGGTACAGTTGTAGAATTTTTTTTTTGGGTTCTGCAATCAAGTTTTGGGAAAAAAATAATTAATTAAGCTGCCAGACATGGAGCAGCTGCTTACAAGACTCTCTTCATGCAGTGGTACTGCTGGAATGAAGGCTGATAGAGTGGTTCTTTATGAAGATGCAGAGAAAATAAACAAACAACTCCAGGAATTTTATTGCAGCTCTTTATGGTTGCTAGTGTATGATCCCAACTTGCCTGTCTTTTAATGACAATATGGGTGAGGTAATACCCAGTTTGTTACAGCATATTTTAATCCCCAGGCAAGGTCTACCTGATGCGAGGCCAGTGATTAAGCATTTTGAAACTGCTTTTGATTGGCCAGAAGCAGAAAAGGCTGGCTGTATTCTGCCTTGTGAAGATGTGGTTAAGGATTATGATGTGGCTAATGGAACTGTAAGAGATAT
>ML785464.1:81853-99948 GCA_009831015.1 Picea engelmannii
TTTGTCAAAGATCCAATTCGGATCAGAATATGTTCTGCATTCTCTTTAGTCGGAAACTAGCCATATTGGCTATCCATAATACATATTGTCCTCCTTTGACACGAAAGGTTACAGTAATTCAATCATTCCGGGGAAGGTTTGCTCTGCTGATCTCTGGTACATGTCTACTCTAATATTCATTTTGTGGAATTAGCAGGTCATCCAGATTGATTAGTGAAGCTGGTATCCAACATAAGTGATACTCAACTTCTTTGTTATTTTGTTTGAGCCGTAAAGGATGCTTCTGTTATTGTACTTGGCCTAGTTTGCCTCTGAATCCCTTCCCATTGTACTTTTGTATATGTGGTAACATTATTCTATACCCATAATTGCAGTTTCTGTTTGAAATCTAGAATTTTGTTTAAATACCCAAACTTTATGGCTGTCTTCCAAAGGGGTTAATGGTTACGTCCAAATTCCTGTATTGGTTCCATGATCATATAATTTCCTCCTCGCAGTTTTTTTGCCATCTATTGGAACTAGCAATTTCATTAGAAATGATTTCGCTTTTGAAATTTTGCTTGCAATTGTCATAGCATAGATTTCTTGAGTCCTTTATTGTTTCTAGAAAATGTCTTTACACTATCATCCAAATTGTTGAAAGAGATTAAATTCTGTATCATTGCAGGAGTATAAAGGGAAATTAAAGGTTTTCAAGATTGACCATGATGCCAATCCTCAACTTGTAGAGAAATACAAGGTTTATGGCCTGCCCACCTTAATTCTTTTTAAAGATGGACAAGAAGTTTCAGGAAGTCGAAGAGAAGGGGCCATTACAAGGGAGAAATTAAAAGTGTATCTGGATCAGTTGTTGGAAACAGTAGCAGCAAGATAAATTTCTTTGGAGTATACTATTAGTATCTTCCATCTATTCATGATATAAGGGAAGAAGTGTATTTCCTGTACTCTATTCACTATTCTGAAAAAGAAAAAAAATAGCCGCTATCTCAACTTTCATTTAATTTTGATAGCCTTGCTTCTCTAAGGAGGAATGCATTTCTTGTACTCTAGTCATTACTCAGAGAAGAAACATGACAATAATGAATAATTATCTTCATGATATTGTCTCTCATATCCTCAAAAGTTTGCTAGTCACACGTCAGAGATTTATGATCATGTAATTCAGTTACAGAATTTCAGTGTATAGCCACTGAAACCCCCATCTCTAATATCCTTTTTTAGCTTAATTTCGTCATAACTTTTAATTCAGTGAACTGGAAAAACTACTAGGGTCCTGATTTTCTTTCCCTTTCCCTCTCATATGCAAAGGGAAGAGAAACTGTTCATGTATGCACGTTGTAATATGAAAAGGCAATATTTGCACGATCCAGGCATTCTTGGGCAGATATGGACTGAAGGCCGCCTTGTTTTCTGTTGTTGTCAGTTGGAAATCAATCTGTACCCAGGAATTTACCAGTGTTACCAACATCAGCAGCGGCAAACTATCACTGAGGGTCCAAAAGCGAAAATATCGGCAACATCGGGGAAAATATTAGAAAATATCGGAAAATGTCGTAAGAACGAAAAAAATACAAAAATATTCATTTCTTTTTAAAATTTTAAATATCTAAAGCATCAACAACATCAAATAAATGCATTTCCACATAAATATGAAAAGAGAACAGATATATAAGATGTATTAGATATCTAGTAAACTCGAATACATCACAGTCTACAGATCAACACTGAATTATGTCTTGAGTCTAGACTCTAAAGCCTCAAAATATCATCAAAAAATATAATAAGTGACAAATGTATCTAATCATCATGAGTCATTTACAATGAAATCAAATAGAAACTAATGATTCCCTTTGCCCCTTTTATGGGAAAAGGTGATAACTTTTCCTCTAGAGGAAGAAGCCCCTGGGGCTAGCACTGGACTCTGACGTCCTGTAGAAGAAGCATGAGCTAGACTCTGGTGTCCTCCTCTGCCTCCTCCTGCTTTGCTACTGCCCTCTCTACCTCCTCCTGTATCCAATCAAGCATCGATTCCAAGATAGACCTCTCGGACTCAACCCTCCATGCAACACTGGGGTCAATCCCATACAACGAAATGGCGTCCACATCAGGTGTTTTCTAAATCTGCTTCACCCACAATCGGAGATTGTAGTAGACATATACCATGTCATTGAGGCGTTGGGATTCCAACTTGTATGAGGGCCATAAATTATAAATTACTAATAATATTATAATTTATAATACATAATCTAGACTATAGAGGGTGACAAGGCATAAAATAATAATTTATAATTTATAATGGATTAAAAATTTGTAACCTGTTGTGCTTCT
The DNA here is from genome assembly GCA_009831015.1 of Picea engelmannii. Classification (NCBI taxonomy): domain Eukaryota; kingdom Viridiplantae; phylum Streptophyta; class Pinopsida; order Pinales; family Pinaceae; genus Picea; species Picea engelmannii. Next base: position 84,182 of record ML785464.1, read on the forward strand.
TGGTGTGTATTTTCTCAAATGCACTCCATTTGCACTCACATCCTGAAGAGCTACATGTTTGGATAAGCACTTGAATGACAACTTTTTGTAGGTGGGGTACTCTACCACCATAGCTTGTCCACCAAACATCTACAATAAATAAGAGAAACATAAGAAAAGACATTGAAGAACTTAGAACTAAGAACTAAGTGGTAAGAAGAGACATCGAAATTTGAAATTTAATGAAGCTTACCTGGCATTTTGGTCTTCCTATCAGCTATAGCCATTTGAAAGCCAAAAGTCCCACCAAACATCCTACAGATTTCCATTTCTTTGGATATCTCTGCATGTTCTTCATGACTTAGCACCATCCTCTCAACACATGTGGGGAATCCATCCATAACCTCAACATCAAATCTAAAACCACATGAGTAAGAGAATGTGGGATTGAGGTAGATTCTTGCAGCATGAATTGGGCGATAAAGTGTATTGTTCCATCGCTGATCAATCACTCCCCATATTTGTAGTCGTTTATGAAATCCATCATCTCCCTTGTCATCATAATAAGCATGGATGACTTCTTTGGTCCTATCCATGGCCTCATATAAGTAGCCCATTGCAAGCTTCTCTCCATCAACCAACCGAAAAGCCTTTACCAAAGGTTCGCTAATGGAAACCACCACCTCCACTCCCACCCAAAAGCTCTCTTGGTATGACACTAGCCTGCATATGGCCTCCCCTTTCGGTTTATGGCTAAATGATAAATCATCCCACTCATGTGAAACAAACATTATCTTCAGGGCTCGCATACAAGCACAAGATAGATCGAAGAGATATGAAGCTAGTGGCAAAGCATGTGATTGCAGGACGCACCAACTCCTTGTTATTTGTGAATCTTCTCATCAAGCTAAGCACATATGAATGATTATATATGAATTTTGTGATGCTCTTAGTCGATTCAACAATGTTCCTGATATAAGGAAATTTTCCCATATCCTCTAAAATCAAAGCTATACAATGTGCAACACAAGGAGTCCAAAACAAGGTAGGATACCTTTGCATAAGCATCCTACCTGCAACAACATAGTTAGCATCGTTGTCCGTTATGACTTGGACAACATGTTGTGGATCCACCTCCTGAATGAACTCATCCAACAAGTCACATAATAATGATGCATCTTTAACATGTGCAGATGCATCAACAGATTTAACAAACATTATTCCCTTGGGACAATTAACCAAGAAGTTAAGAAGTGTCCTTCCCTTTTGGTCCATTCAGCCATTTGACATCACGGTGCATCCAGTAATTTCCCATGATGCCTTAAGCTCCTCCAATCTACTAGCACAATCAAGCTTTTCATTATGAAGGATAGGCCCTCTCAACTCCTCATAGGTAGGGGCCTTGTACCCCGGGCCAACAACAACAACTGCATCAAACATTGGTTGATAAAATGGGTTGTTCTTGGCAATGTTAAAAGGAATGTCACTCCATAAGAAACACTTACCCACCAACTTATCAACCTCTTCCTTCTCCTTTTGTTTTACCATTGACCTGATAGAAGGTTGTGCACCAGGTGTGGTTCTAGGAACAAAAAATGATGAGGTTAAAGAATGGGTCTCACTTCTAATTCCTCCCTCCTCAGATATTCACATCCTCCCCTTACAAATTGAGCTTTCTTAGCTTCCCTGTATTCTCTGGCTAAACCCATATACTCAAGTGCTTTGTTGGCAATAAACATGATTTCCGGGCTTGAATTTGGGCAAATATCCACTTCATGTCCTATAATTCTTGCAAGGTGGTATTTTCTCTGGATAATTCCCCCCATCATTCTCATCCTACACAACTTGCAATACAAATTTTGTCTATTAAAACCCCCTCGGGTTCACCATATTCCCACATAGCATCCAATTTTCTTGGCATTTTCCATTTTCAAGTGATCAAACCTAGGGCACAAAAACAATGGAAAAAAACTAAAATCACCATTTAACTTTTAAAGAATCAAGATTCAAGATAATACAATCTACAAGTAATACAAATTTACAAGATGGGGGAAAACTGATAAATTCGCGATGAAAAAAAAAAAGAAGAAAAAAACCTATCATAAATTTGCAAAAAAAAATAAAAAAATGGTTGGAAATCAATTCACTCTCCAAAATAAATTGATGGTAGTTGATAAAAACAGTCCCTAACTGCGAAGATGAAGGATACATAGCAAAAAAAAACAAATTAAGGGTGCAAATTGTTGCCCATACCTACAAATACACCCTTGCATGAGAGAAATCAATCCCAACTTCACAATGAACAAGTTATGGTGCTCAAGATCTCGCTCCTCCTCGTCTTTGGTTTAAGGAAAAAATGCCTCTTCCTCCTTTCCAAACCCCACTCTATTAGCAAAATGAGAAATAAAAACTCAAAATCCAGCTTTATTTCTGGTCTGTTCTGCCCGCGTGCGACATTTTGGTTCGTCGCGCGATATTATTGCGCTAATTATGATAATATTGCGATATTATCATGACTTGAAAATAGCGCAATATTTTCAGCGATAATATCACTGACCTTCGTTTTGGCGATATTATCGCCAACATCACGATATTAAAAAAAGGAATTTACAAAGGGCCTCTAACATGACTGTAAGATGTCAAGGAAATGCCATCAATTGATTCATATTGACAGATCTCTTTTAAAATTGACTTTGAATGCAAAGACATTATTAAAAATTGTATCAAATATTACTGTTTTTTTATGTGATGTACACGAATTCTATGTTTCATATGTTTCAAAAAATGTTAGAATTTTTTTTCTGAGAGAAAACAAGCAAGTGTTGCAAACAGTGAAAAGCTTAACATGAAATCACCATTAAAAAAAATTGGACAAAATTCCGTATGTTGACTATTAAAGAATTGGTTTTGGCATCTTAAGTTGGTCATACTTAATGTCTAACTTGAAATTTAATACACATTAAAAATCAATGTTTTTTTTTAAACTAAAAACACTGAGATTTATCTATTATATACAAATTTTTTACACCATTTCCGGATGCCGCACAACACGATTTAATGATCCTCATGATGCCGCACAACCAGAACTGGTTGAACTGACCCCCTTCCAACGTTTGAAACCGCAGTTGAAATACTCACCACCTCCTGTGCTTGTACAAGTGTCTTGTCACCCCTAGCTATCACGTTGAGCTGCTGTCCCGGCACGAGGACTTGGGCAGTCCCCACATCTAACACCCCATCTGGGTAAATTAAAAATCAAAGTTACTCTATATATTTAAAACACATTAAAAATCAACATTACTCTAGGTGCTTAAAACACATTTAAAATCAATGTTACTCTAGATTAATCTATGTTAGGCCAAGTAACTTGAATAATTTCTGAGTACAGAATGGTTCTCATTGTGAGGAGAATATTGAAATGAAAAAAATGATGGGATAATATGTGTCTTTGCTTACAACAATTTGTGGTCGCTTCATGAAATAATCAAGTCTATACATTGTAAGAAAAGGACACTTATGTGTCAAGTGAATAAAAGAGTACAGAAAAAGCATGCTCGTTTAGGCATACTTTTATACAAAAATTGATACTTAAAATTTAATAATAAAACTAGGGTGAAAGATACAGTGCCTCAGGTTATTTGCAGGAAGTTTAAAGGCAGCTTATGATTCGAGACAAGCTACATGCAGTTTGCAGGTCGTAGTTACATGAAGCTTCAACGAACCATATGAAAAGATTACAGATAATAGATAATATTAAATATTAATGACTTTGATACAACGATTTACCAAATGCAATGTTTTTAGTATGTAGATTTTTACTGTTTAACATAATTGTATAGAATTTTTTAATTTAATTTGTATTAGAATTTAGAAACTTCATCATCAAAAGTTTTAAATAACAATATAGAAAAAATAGTATTAATAGAAATAAATAGGAAGAAATTGAAACTAACTTTTTATAAATACAAAAGAATGAAAAAACTATTTTTTTTTTAAAATTAGATAGAGTCAAAGTAGTGAAAAATTCAAACGTTATCTACTCAGCTAGGGTCAAAGTTAGGAGTTCATCTAGCTAGGACAGATCCTAGTTATGTTCAAACGTTATCTTCTCAGCTAGGAGTTCATCTAGCTAGGGACATATCATAATTATGTTCTGTATTGCTTCTTGTGAAGGACAAAAGTAGAAAGACCTCCATGCACCTAAGATAGAGGCATATTTGAGAGACCTGATTTACTGGCCTTAAATCATCTCTCAAGAGATCATCTCATGTTAGAAACTTGGAGTTGGTCCAACTCCAGCAAAGAAAGCTATTAATTGTTTCTGATTGAACAACTCTCCACCATTTTGATATTAGATATTTTATGGTGGATTGTTACTGGATTGGAGCACATTTTTGTTCCTGTTCAGAGGTATCCCTTAGTAGGATCTGCTGCACTAATTTTTCTATCAACTTTTCTGAGTATGCAACTTGTCTCACTGCTGGAAATATTTCTTCAAGATAGACCACTGGTGGAAGCAATGATTGTCTAGTTCCTTGATGTGTCTATTATTTTGTTACGAATCAGTATCGGCCTTGCCAACTTGGTGTATATTGGTGCTGTAACGTTGATTCCACTTTCATTGATTGCCCGTGACTGAAGGTGTTTGGTATAATTTGAAATTGTTCATCTCAGTCGTTAATATTACGAATGTAATTACAAAAATTTTAAGTTTTTCCTGCAGTTGTAGTATTTTATGCAAGATTCAGTTATTTGCGATATGATATCCAATTTGGCTGGATTCAGGTGAATTTGAATCTCAATCTAATCATCTTCTGGATGGTTTTTAAGCTCTTGTGCCAGTATTCCACCTTAGGAAACAGTGTTGTATTATGCAGACGAAAGGGGGGTGGGGGCAGGCCCAAAAGGCAAGTCCGGAATCACTTTTCAGAGATTCTAATATACAAAGACGACACTAATTCCATCGGAAGACACCATTCGTTGGAGAAATAAGATAGTTTTTAAAAATACCAATACTGCAGTTTTATTAGAGACAGGAAGATATTTAATCAATGAAAAACACGCAGGTGTCATACAATCCTCTTCCAATGGGTAACCCTCAGCTCTCCTCCCCGCAACCTGCACACAGGTGACAGGTCCAAACAAAGCTGTAAAACTAATGCGCATAGGCACTCCAAGGCTCCTAGCCTACATAATGATTCCTCACAGAACCAGAGTCCTCAAAGCCCTATGACACAGAAAGCTTCTCTGAACATATTCTTCTGCATATGCTCCTCTGGGCATATCTGCACTGCCCCCTGAGCGTCAGCTGGCCTCCAATTTATATAACAGAACTAGTAGCAATAAAGCTCAAGGCGGCATTGCAATTTCAATAGAATTCCTAAAATATCTCAACTGATTCTCTATGCAGTTGACAACAAATAGATCAGAAGCTGCCACCGATTGGTCTTTGCAGGGCCACGACCGACTCAATGGTGTCTGCAACGTGTTGGAGAACGCGAATGCTCCTGCATCTTTATATCACATGATCCTTGGGAATCCTGTTCATGATTTAACATATTTAAGATCCCATTAAGTGATTAAAGTTTATGTATTTTGACCCAAGTCATATTTGTAAGTCTGTGACAACCAATTTTATGCACATAGGTTGAATGGTTGATTAGTGAAACCCTTCTATGGAGCAATGATTACGATCACGTGTTTTTGAATATGTAGCAATGATTATGATCACATGTTTTTGAATATGTTATAGAGAAGAGGTGGGATTTTCAATGTAAAAGTCTATTATTAGCAATCATAAAATCTTAATATTCTTTATGGAGAATAGTACAAGGAAAAAACATAAAATGGGTAATTAAATTTGAGTTTTTTTTAAATAATCAAACATATATTTATATTATGTTAAAATGATTTAGAATGGATTATTATATAATTTGTCATCTATTTTGGTATTTTTTAGGTGGAAAAATTGGAGAAATTGGCTTGTAGAGCCCATTTTAGGGGTAGGTCATAGATTGGTGATTTGAGGCATCAAACAACGCTTTTGGAGGTCAAAACTTTGTGAGCTTATCTCCCAACCCCTCAACATTGTTCTACACATCGAAAGCTTCCAACTATGCGGTTCATATATAGAGGTTATGCCTCCCTCAAGTTGACCTACTTTATTGACCACCATGGTACCAAGTAGATGCCATGTCATCCCCCATTACTCTCACATGTGGGGCTAGTCACGTGTGTACTTTCAAGAAGATTCTAGAGTGCCCAAAACCCTAACACTAAATGAGGGTTGAGGCATGCAAAAACCGTAACCTTAACCCTAACCCTAGACAACTATCAGGGTATGTTAAACATCGGGTTGTTAGGAAGAGAAAGGGTTCCATTCTTTTGGTATTGTTAGTGTTCCATAATTGAGTAGAGCATCTAGGAGTGGGATATTGAAGCATAACAAAGGAGGTAAAAGATTATGTGACAACCATTTAGGCCACAATGTCTATGACAACTCCATAGCGAGTGTCCCTTTCTTTGTACTTGCATTTTTTAATTGAGAAAAATAGAGTAGAGCATATGCCTTACCTTCTCACTAGGTTTTCTCTTGTATTGGGTTTCCTAGGTCATATCTTGTGTTCATTGGTGTGGATTCTGTGTTCATTCCCCTGTTTTTATTTATTTTGGTTTTAGTTATTTCCATAATTTTGAACACTGCACTACTAATATTAAATATGAGATCTAAGGTAATAAACTTCATAATAAAATATTTGAGAATATTGTAAGATTTGTTGTGACAAACTATTCCAATGGAATATCCATGTCAATTTACAGATCATATTGGTATCGAAGCATATTTCTTTGGGGTTTTGTTCAAAGTTGCAAGATCCAAGAATTGGCTTAAGAATGAAGTCTAAGAACCCTAGCCATGGTGGATGAGTCTAGTCGCAACAACCTTCAGGAGGGGGTAGAGGAGAGATTTTCAAAGTTAGAAGAGCAAGTCGTTGGTATCTCTCGCAACATGGCCCTCCTCATGGCAGATCTAGATAACAATCTTGGACCTTTTGGGGAGGTTGGTGGTTGTAACTTAGAAGTTGGATTGGACGAGAAATCGATAAATAATGAAGACCTAGAAAAGGAACCAAAAAAAGAGAAACCAAGTTCTAATATCATTATTTCTTCACAATCTTTGTTTAAAATGGAAGCGAAAGTGGACATCAAACTCTATTAAGGTGAGATTGATGTTATTAAGTTGAATTATTGGTTGCAATAGTTAAAATTTTATTTCAATGTCCATGACATAGGAGAAGAACAAAAGATTTCATTTTCCCATTGAAATTGGAGAGCCATGCACAAACCTAGTGGAAAATCCACATGGAAACACTTAAGCTAGAGGGTGATCCCCCAATAACTAAGTGGGAGGCATTTAAAACCCCTATCAAGTCCCAATTCTACAATATTGGGTATATAGAGGACCAATAGATATGTTGGCATCACTTTAGGCAGGGCAGAGTGTGCAAGAGTATACCACTGAGTTCATAAAAAATATTATGTTAGGTATATCTTCCAAGAAGCCATATGTACTACTCAAGTACTTAGGGGGTCTACTCAGTGATATATGGAAGTAAGTGATGCTCTTTAAACCTAGGACATTTGATGAGGCCTATGTGCAAGTACAGTACCTGGAGAATATAGGAAATAAGAAATGACAACCAAGTGGTTCCAAATAGAAAGACCACCAAGATGCTTCCAAGGAGGGGAATAATAAGTGGAAAGGAAATGACAAGAAGAAAACAACCATTTCACATTAGTGCGAGGATCCAAACAACCATTGCAACCATTGTAATATCGATGGTCACACTGAAGATAAGTGTTGGAAGCTACATCCAAAGCTAAATCCAAAAAATTGTAAGAAGGATATTAAGAAGAAAAACCTGCTAGCCATGGATTCATGCAACTAGGTAGAGAACACCTCAGATATAGATGAAAATATTATTTTCACTACAATGCAAAATGAGATGAACCCAATTATCTTTCATCACAAGGAAGAGAAGGAGATGACTAAACTTTTCCATATTAAGATCTAGGGAAAGAAGACAAAGGTGGACGCTCTATTTGATTTCGGTTCACAAGTCAACTTCATAGTAGAAGATTTGGTTAGAAATATTGGATTGTGATTTGTAAACTGTCGTGGATATTCCACTGGAGATTTCATCACAACAAATCTAATAAAACAATGAAATATTTACTGTGAAGGTTAGTTTTCTTTTAGATCTCATATTATTTAATTACTGGTTTTCTGCTTAAAATGTATGAAATAGTTGAAATGCGAAAAATAAAGAACAAAAATAAATATTCTCACACCATCCACAAATAAACATAAGATATAACCTGGGAAACCCAGTACCAGAGAAAACCTAGCTAAAAGGTGAGACTGCTCTGCTCTCTTTTCTTCAAATGCAAGTACAAATAAAGAGGCACTCTCGATGGAGTTGCCTTTGACACTATGGCCTATATGGCTGATACAAAATCTCTCCTTCTCTGTTATGCTCTCAAAATACCACTCCTAGGTGCTCTGCTCAACTACGAAACAATTACAGTGCTAAATAATGGAATCCCTTCTCCTCCTAGCGGCTCGGTATTTAACATCACTCGATAGCCATCTAAGGGTAGGGTTTTGATTCCCTCAAACCTCAATTGTGATAAGGTTTTGGACCTTCTATAATCTTCTTGAAAGTCCATGCGTGGCTAGCCCCATATGCATGAGTAATGGGGGTTGACGTGGCATCCACTAGTACCATGGTGGTCAACACAATAGGTCAACTTGCGAGAAGCATAAATTTTGCATACGAACTCCGATTGATGTGATTTTTGCACTGTTGTAAAGGTCTTTATGTTTATAATAGTGTCAAGGGGTCCATGCTAAATCTAAAAAAGTTTTGACCCCCAAAAAATGTTGTTTGATGCCTCAAAATGACTTCAGAAGGTTTCAAACCCCAATTTTCCAAACTAGGAACTGTTATTAAAATGTCCCTGCAAGCTAATTCCTCCAGTTTTTTTTCACTCTGAAAGCATTGAGATAGATGAAAAATAATATAATGATCCAATTTAGATCGTACCTTCCCATTTATGGAGGATTTTGGTACCCAAAATATTTACTGAATGAGGTGAGGAAAATTTTCCTTTACCTTATCCTTGAGTACCACTTTGCTTTGCCTGGAAGTTGTCCTTTCAACCCTATCTGCCAAAGGTCATGCTGCCCTTGTCTTGTAGTTTTGGACCGCTTTTGCAAAAATATGTCTTTTGCCAACTCATCCTCAACATCTAGTGCTAAGTCCTCTATGGAAGGTAGGACTTGCTCCTTGACCTCTTGATCCAACATGGAGGGCTCATAGTGTTTGAGATTCTCCACTTTCATTACTGAGTAAATGCACATGTATGAGGGTAGACTGAGTCTGTAGGCGTTATCTCCCACCTTCTATAATATCTTGAAAGGTCTATAGTGTAGAGCCTTGATCTTCTTACCATGAACTTGTATTATTTCCTTGTTCAACTATAACCAAACTCTGTCTCCCACTTTGAATGAATTCTCGATGTTGTGTTGGTCATGTCTGGCCTTGTATTTTTCTTGTGACTTCTTCAATGTCTCTTTTACTTGCAAATGGATATGCCTAATCTTTTTGACAAGCTTCTCTTCTTTAATGCTTCTCCCATGGTGTCTTTCTTCACTCCTCCTTGATGCCATATGCAACATCCAAGGGAAAAGGTGGAAAATACACAAATCAAGTTTCAAAAGGGGACTTACCAGTAGAAGTATGGAATTCTCTGTTATAAGAGTGTTGAATATTGATTAGATTTTCATCTCAGGTCTTCAGATGCTTCTAATTTTAACCCCTTAGAAGTTGTACTAAAGTCATGCTGACTACTTCTGTCTACCCATGTGTCTGTGGATGGAGTGTTGTAAATCTATTCAACTTAGTGTTCATCTTGTCCCATAATGTAGTCCAAAATGCACTGAGAAATATAGTATCCCTATCTAACATGTTGCTAGTTGGTATCCCAAAGTACACCTAGACATGTTCAAAGAACATGTTTGTTGCTTCTTTTCATTTGATGGTCTTTTTACAAGGCATGAAAATGCACATCTTGTTGAACCTATCAACTACCACAAACATATAGTCATGTCTCTTCCTGGTTGTTGCTAAACCTTCCACAAAACCCATGGAAATAATTTCCCAAGGTCTAGTGAGTGCATGTAAGGGATGGTATAGACTTTGCTTCCTATTACTGGGCTTGCTAGTACAACCAAGTATACATCCTCTAATATACCATGCTACATATTCTTGCATTCTGGGCCAATACGCATACCTCTGTAAGTTGGCAACTGTCTTCCCAACACCAAATTGTCCTACAACCTTGGAGGTGTGAGCCTCTTTGATAATCTGTAGTCGTTCACCTTTAGGGACACAGAGCTTATCGAGCTTGTAGAGTAACTCATTTTGGAAATGATAGTTAGCCTTGTTGTCACCTTCTTCTATATGAATTTGGCCCTGTAATTGCTGAAACACCTCTTTGAAGTCCCCATCTTCTGTGTATGCCTCTTTGTACGCATCATGGGTAAAAGGTTTCATTTGCATGGGAGATCCCAAAGATATAATATTGGATATGGGTGGACGTGAAAGTATGTCTTATGACTTGTTTGTGTTTCCCTTCTTATACTTGATGACTAGATGAATTTGTTATAAAAACCCCATCCACTTGTAATGTTTGGTTTGTTGTAGCTTACTTTGGGCTTGGAAATATTGTAGTGGTTGATTATCTGTGTGAATGATGGTCTCCTTGTCCATTAGATAGTGCGTCCACTTCTTGACAGCTTGAACCAGGGCATAGAGTTCCTTGTCATAGGTAGGGTAGTTGATAACTTCCACATGAAATATTTTAGAATGATAGCATACAAGCCCTACTCCCTGATCAAAATTTCTCCCATGGCATACCCACTTGCAATTGTCTCCACTTTGAAAGGATTTTGCAAGTTTGGTAATGCAAGAACTAGTGCTTGAATGATTTTTCTTTTCAGCTCATTGAAAGCCTTCTGTTGATTCTCCCCCCACTGAAAACTCTTACCACTTGTTGTTATGGTGTGGAGTGGTGCAACTACCACTAAAAATGAAGCTATGAACTTCCACAAGTACGGTGTTGCCCCAACAAAACTCTTAACTTTAGTGACATTTGTAGGAACTGACCATTTTATGATGGTCTCCATCTTTGCGGGATCTATCTTGAGCTCCCCTTCACCGATCACATACCCCAAATACACCAAAGACTATCGAGCAAACTCACATTTATTGAGGTCAGCCAACAACTGGTGCTGCTTCAAAGTTTCTAACACCCGCATGAGATCTGAGATGTTCTCCTCCTAGATAGCACTATAAACCAGTATATCATCCAAATAGACTATAGCAAATGAATCTAGATATGGTTGTAATACATCATTCATCAGTATCATAAATGTAGTTAGTGCAATACATAAATCAATTGGCATGACCAACCATTCATACAAACCTTGCCTTGTCTTGAAGGCGGTCTTCTAGGTGTCTTCTTCCTTGAAACGTGCTTGGTGGTATCCTGATTTGAGATCCAACTTGGTGAAATATTTTGTGTGCTGCAACTGATTTGAGATATCATTGATCTTGGGAAGAGGGCATCGATTTTTTAGTGTAATATTATTCAATTTTATGTAGTCAATACACACTTTCCAAGTCCAATCCTTCTTTGGTACAATTATAATAGGTGACCCACTGTTAATATATTTGATGTGCTCATTTAACCATAGACAATATCACAATATTGTCACCCAACCATAGGAACACAACCACCCCCGAGCACTATAAACTTTGCTAGATAGAATGATTTCGGAAGCTGCACTAGAACCAACAGATAACCAATAGAGCACATCTTTCTCCAAAGATAGTGCACTAGACAAAGTCCCAAAACCACATAATAAGAACACTACTCAACTGTAGCAGTTGCAATTACACTTCTTCCAAGACGTCATCAAGAATACCACCAATATACTCCAAGACGTCACCAAGAATATCACCAAGAGATACTAGAAGATAGGGCACATATCTTAGGCTAGATAGCGCTAGAGAGAGAGACCAAGAATCACCCAGAAGATCCACCTTCCTAACTTGCAACTGCAGCTCCAAACTTGCGCCATACTTGAGAGAGTGAGTGAGGTGAGTATGCACAATTGAGCTCAAGTTCGCTCTATTTATAATGGTTCTTGTCACTTGTCTGGGCCGACTTGTCCTTCTAGAAGCTAATACTTTATTATTAATTCTTTTACTGAGCTGATTTGTCTTCTAGGGTTTCTACACATCTGTTTAGGGTTTCTCTTGCTTCCAGAATATTCTATTCTAGCCAAAGGTCAGACATGGAGGTTAATACCTCCCACAACTACCATAATACCAACACTCCCTCCTAGCTAGGGAGGTATTAAAAGTAATGATATCAAACACATCCATTCATTTCACATGGTATGGATAAGGCTCACATAGTCTTGCAGACCATTCTATATGTAGCGTCATCATAGCCACACAGGCTATCTCATGATCATGCAGATCAAGTCACAAGCATCATCATCACTATGCATCTAGCTAACAATCACCTCCAACAACACTGGTTGGCACACCAACCTAGGAAACAACTTCAACACTACTGGTAGTCTCCATGGAAATCCAATAGTAGTACATAGTTAATACAATTCCATCCAATAGTATCACACCAGTGTCGATCCATAGTAGTACAGAACTACTATCCAGTGGTACACAACCACTCCTAGTAGCACACAACTACTATCTAGTGACACATACACAGTCACTACCAATGGAACACATCCACCATAGTAGTACATAGCTACTGTCCAAAGACATACAATCTCCACTGCAATCAACTAATAGCTACATAATCTATCACCATGCAGTGCAACAATATCCTGACATCAAATCATATCATCGTTTGCATCATCTCTCGAGGCCATACTCCATCTAAGTAATCAGCCATGATGTTGAATAAATCATGTGTTGGACTCAACGCACTCAACGTAGTGTCTCACATAAGTCACTCACTCAACATAGTGATACAAGGACCATTTGTTATGAGGAAAACCTCTCTATGGCATGGGGTAAACCACACTAGACAAAATGACACACAAAAATCAACTCTAATTCTAAGTATGCTATACAAATGAAATGATAACAAGACAAGGTTAAGGAGAAAAACACTCCAAACCCCAAAACATAAGATCAATCCCCAGTATGGTCGCCAATTATGTTACGAGGAAAATCTCTCTATGGCATGGGGTAAACCACAACAGACAGAATGACACACAAAAATCAACTATAATCCCAAGTATGCTATACAAATTAAATGCTAACAAGACAAGGTCAAGAGCTTACCTCGCCCGAACTTTCGATGAAGACCACTGTTGAGCATGCAACTCAAAACTTTATACTTGCAACTTGTCCTCAACAATCAAAATACACAAGCATATGGTGATAATATATAATGTTAGCACATAGATTAGCATAATCCATTAACATACATGACAAATACGCCCATGGAATAATAATTCAAATATTTGTAAGATAACAATGGGACGAGAAATAGTATTTCTATTAAAATAATCAATAGAGGTATATAGGTGACAAAATTCTATAACGACACATCGCGGAACCGAGAAACTAAGTCCCTCCAGTTGGGTCTCCACCACTTCAATCCTCCACCAAAGGCAAGCTCATACAAAGGAAACAATGAGGTTCTCCATCACAAAGAAGGAAGATCTTGGGGGTTGAACAATGAGTTTAGACTTTCAAGGATAAAGTGATGCAAACTCAATATGAAGTAAAATTTCTCCAGAGTATCTTTTCTCTCATCTTTCCAAGGCTCGGATATGGCTCAATTTATAGCCTTCAAATGGAACTGAAGGGACGAGTAAGAACATTTCTAGTATATGGAAGGTCAAGGATCATGGATCTCGTGACATGACATGGAAAACCGACACAATTTTTAATTTTGAGCACTAAACCCAATGTACGCGGGCTGTAGTGGCGCAACTTACGTATACACTTGTTGTCTAACTGATAGGACGCGTATATATGAAAAAATATTCTTTTTTGGTTCTGAAAGGTAAAAAAGGGGACTTCAAGTCTACATAGGGAAATTGAAAGGCCATCCAAGCAATTTGCATGGGGTGAGGCAAAATTTGTTGTAACACCATTCTTCTAATCCAAACATATGCCCTAAGGATCTGAACATAAGTCCTAGAAGAATAGTTGTCCTCCTAGATGCTGAAAGCCACGCCATGAGTGATTCTCCCTTCCAGACTTTATCACAGATAAAATAGTAATTGATCTTAATGTGCTTCGACCTGTCATGGAACACGGGGTTCTCCGAAAGCTTCACACATCACTTATTATCACAATATATCATAGTTGAATCCAACACATGATCAAACAATCCATAAACCAACTTACAAAGCTATATTTATTTCGTTCAAGCATCACGAGCTGCAATATACTCTGCTTTTGCAGTGATGAGTGCAATCGACTTCTGTTTCTTTCTATCCCATGATATCATAGAAGATCCCAAACTGAAACATATACCATAAGTACTCTTTCCCTCATCTACACTCCCTACCCAATATGAATAAGTAAATCCATACAGTTGTACATCGCTATTTGAGGCATATATCAAACCATAGTTTAGCGTCCCACAAAGATATCTCAAAATATTCTTTGCAACTATCCAATTCTCATGTCTAGGTTCCATCTGGAACTGGATCAACGTGTTCACAACAAAGAAAATGTCTGAATGGGTATAACCAAATACATCAAAGATCCAATCAACTACTTGTAAATAGATGAATCTACTGGATCATAATCAGAGTCTCTCAACTTCCTTAGATCTGTCACTATGGGAGTTGCCATGGATTTGCAATCCATCATCCCAAACTTTTGAAGGATATTTACAACGTACTTCCCTTGCCTAGGAATATTTCACCACGATTCTCCCATACTTCTAGTCCCAAGTAATAATTCATGAAACCAAGATCCTTCATATCGAATTCAAAAGCTAGCTCCCTCTTACATTGAATAATGAGAGGCCATGCACCTGTAAGAAACATATCATCAACATATAGTAGTAGGATCGCATGTGCATCATTCACAACCTTGTAATAAAGGTTTGAATCAACATAGCTCTTGGAAAATCCAAGTCTCGTTAAGTAATTGTCAATTTGTGCATACCAAGCTCTTGGAGCTTGCTTGAGTCCATACAAGGCCTTCTTTAATTTGCATACATGGGTTTCTCTCAGTGGTATCTCAAAACCTTGAGGTTTCTCTATGTATACTTCTTCCTCAATTACTCCATTGAGAAAATCAGTCTTTACATCCATCTGATGTAAACTCCAACCCATGGATGTTGCAAGACATATGATTGTTCTAATAGAGATGTATCTGGAAACATGAGCAAGCCTCTCATCATAGTCTTCTCCATCCTACTGGGAGAACCTTCTAGCCACAAATCTTTCCTTGTATTTATCGATACTTTATAGACTTTCCTTCAGCTCTAGGCACAATTTCCCATACATCATGATGGATTGATATTCTTCCATCATAGCTTCCTTCCATTCTAACTTCTTGACTGCTTCTTCAAGGGTGGAAGGTTTTGCATTGACAAGACTTGTCACGAGTGACGTATAGCTAGAGAATCTTTTGGGCCTCTTTCTTTCCCTAAAGGTG
>ML785464.1:120260-142195 GCA_009831015.1 Picea engelmannii
TACAAGACTTTCACCATCTCCGACATAGCAAGGAATGTTTTTCGGAACTCTTTCTCATCTTGAGAAATCCCTTCTTCCGATGCCATCTTCTCGCTGTGAGAAGCTCTTTTTCTCAATCCAATTAATGGATTCTCTGCAACAAGGTTGCCTTCACCACGCTGTAGCTTTTCCCTGGTTAACATGCAAAATTCAAATCCAAACGTCAACTAGCTCTGATACCACTTGATCCGTCAGGATTTTTTTAATGACTTATGGTTGAGTTTTAATTTTGCATGCGTTATTTAACCATTTGAGAAAACTTAGTGAAGAATGAGGAAAGAAGAGGAATTATGACAGCCATATATACATTTGCAGATCTGAAATGAAAGAATTAACAACAAACCATAACACGCAGATTGAAAACGGAGTTCGGCACAACTTTGCCTACGTCTTCGGGCCTTTTCTTTGTGGGGGAGGCTTCTTTATTTTTGTTCAAAAGATCAAAAGTACATCGCTGCAATGCGAAATGGCTACAAGACTGATTTGGTCATGTTCGTCTAGATCTCAAGAACCCAGCAAAGAAAACAGCACGCAAAACGGACGTCCGGAGCTCCCAGAAATGATCCAACAACGTCTCATCCTCAAAATCTTCTCTGCCTCAAAATGGCTTTGGCTTGGCTTCTCCTCAGCATAATTCTTCTCTAAATTCCCTCTTATGGCCTCAAACAGGCCTGGGTTATATAGCTGGGAAGTTGGTTACTCATCTCCAACTTCCTCTAAGAATTTAGGCTCCAAAACTGCCCAATAACTCCCAAAAATGGAGAAAATTAATTAAAAATAGGCTTAATTACAATTAAAACCAAAAAATTGGTTATAAAACCCACTTTATAGTTAAATTTGGGCATAATCCCCCTTTCGCCCAGCATGCCCCCCCTTGACAGGGTCATATGGGTTCATATGGCCAAGCGCTAGCCCAAAGGGCTAAGCGCTGGCCCCTCTCCATTCGGTGCTAGCTCCCGATTCTCGGCGCAACCATAGGACCCAATGGATAACAATTTTATCCTTGCGCGCTATGCACCCGCGCCCTCTTTGAGTGGTTGGTCATATAGACCACAGGTTGAACCATGGGCTGGGGCTAAGCCCCCAGCCTCTTTTCCGCCCTCCATACAATACTTTGCAATATATTTCATATTGTAGGTTTTATATCACAAGCAATAATTTGGTGTATTGGCAAAAGACCATTTCTTAAGGTGTTGGGCTTGGTGTTGGTCATGGGTTCAAATCCCATGAACCCCAAAAACATTTTTTTTTTGAAACATGCCACTTCAACTAATGACTGGGTGCCATGTGGCTGCCCATGACTGGGCCACGTGGCATCTCCCTATTTGACAGATTAATGCCACTTGCTAGTTATTGACTGGTCCAGTTGCCTACCACATGTTTGCCTTGTCAGCGAACCTACCCAATCACCATCAGCCAGAGAGTGCCATGTCATCTTTTGCACAGTCATCATGCTGATGTCATCAACATTGACTTTTTGACCAGTTGACCTTTGACTTTTTACCTATTTGGGCTTCCGATCAGAACACGATAACTTTTGCATACGGAGCCCGTTTGACAAAGTAAATATATCACCGGAATCAGGAAGACGAGATGGACGCAATGGCGTTGGTTTCATCGGATTCTCAACACTTTCATTTTTAAGTATTTTTCAAGCCTTGTTAGGCTTCTGGATCCGATTTCGGATCAAGAACCCATAGACCATAGATATATAGCAAACGAAAGCCAACGATCCAAAGGATTCAAGTCATGACCGAGAGGAAAATCAGGAAAAGACAGAAGAAACCGGGAACCCGGAACAGAAAGTCGAGATCCCCAACCCAGAGGAAGGAAGCCCAGAAGCAGTTGCACCGGGCGAGTCAGTCCAGAGCCAAGCAGAAGTACTCCCACAAGGGGTAAGTGTCACGCCATCGCTTGCATTGAGCAAGCCAGACACGATTGTGATCCCACAGAAACCATCCAAGGAAATTGACAGTCCCATCGCTTCTATCACTCCCCTACAGTTCACAAAGGGGACCCCCGACGTGGGGTGGATTTTTGGCAAGGAACTGACACATATTACTGTAGAAGAGTTGCCTCCGAACGAATTTTTTTTCGATAAGAAGAGAAAGTCTTTCGTGAAGCAAGAGATTTACCGAGAAGCGAGCACAATAGCCAAAAAAATTAAAATCCTAGCCAATGGGAAGGCCATGAAAAAGGAGGAATTTGCCACTCAGATAGCAGGGATGTTGGGGGCTTTTGCTTCAACCAACCAATATTCCGTCGGATCTCTAAAAGAGCAGTAAAAGCAGAAGAACCGCTTGATCAGTAAATTGGAGGCTAAGTTGGCTATAATAGAGGCAAATGCCAAAGATAAGGTGAAAACAGGTCTGGAATAAGCCAGAGTAGCTGATCAAAAGAAAATCGAGCAGCTCAGATCCGATCTCGAGCAAACACATTAGTTGGCCCAGACCAGCCAAGCACAGGTAAGCCATCAAGAAGAAGTGATAAGGCAGTTACAGGTAAAGTTGAATTTTGTCGAGAGCCAGGTTATAGATATCGAGATATTCAAATCCCAAGCCATTGAAATCCGAAAAAGAGTGTCAGTAGCTCAGCAAGATTTACTTGCTAAAGTGGAGGCCATCCTAAACCATTGCCAGACCATTGACCAAGTACTGGAAGACATTTCTTTGAGAGAAAGAGAGCTGGAGCAGCTCGGGTCGCTTTCCAAGAGGTTGTTATAGCCACGACGAAAAAAGAAATGGTCAGTAGTTCCAGGCTTTCCATCCCAGAGAAAACCAGAGGAAATATCTTGCTGAAGGCATGGGAGCGTAATATATCAGAAAGCAGAGAATGAGCTAAAGAAATGAGAAATTCTTTTGAAGAAACTTTCAGCTTGATAAATGAAATTTTTTCAAATCTTGACAGGGAAAGCAGCACTGGGACAATGGGCCAGATCGATATAGCCAAACACCTGCTCAATATCAAGGAAAACGAGGAAAAAGAGCAGGCTGAAATATCACAGATAAGCCAGACTGATATAGTCCAAGTGGATAAATGGTTAATAAAACCTAGTGTACAGTTATGTTCTATCATCACTGAAGACCGACAAGTAGGGGGAACGCTGCCACAGTTAGCGAAGGATTGTTACACTTTTGAGGCAAACAACCAAGCAGAGCCTTCCAAGTTGATAGCCCAGTTGGTGGAGAGGTGCGTCACTTGCACCAAGCAGGCGAAGGGGCAGGTTTTTGGTGCCAAATAATGACAAGTGTCTGCCTGTTCTATTTTTATAACCCGAAGAGTAAAGAAAGGAAGGTGATTTACCCCCATGAAGGAGGACAAAGACAAAGACAAAGAAGTGAAACGCTTAAATTTCCCATTTTGTAACCGAAAACTTCTGGAACGATTGAGATCCGAATGTTTAGAAGTTTGTATAAATATGCATTTTGAAATGGGTACATAGGCTGGACGTTTCTTGGTCGATTGTAATAGAGAATTTCTTTCTTTTGAAAATTAATACAAAGCAGTTCGAAGATTCTTGATTCCGTGAAGATTGAGTTATGAGTTTTGTTTTCTCTGTTATCTTACATTAAATTTCTTTTCGCATATATTTCTGATGAATGCTTAGCTACAATTTAGTGCAACTTCTACTGTGGTGACCAAATTTTTAGTCGTCTAATCGCTTGTAGTTTTTCCTCTGTATCGGGTATCAGTAGGTACAAGACCTGTGAACTTTTTAGACCTTTATATTTTATGCTTCATCAGATTACTTCTTGCCTTTTTCTTCTTCTGTTTACATGGCGAGATTCTCCCTTGATAGGAGCCTCGCATTGTTGACGGCTTAATGTTTTCTCACATTTCATACATGATTCTTTAAAAAGTTAACTCAGTTATGGGAGAAGGCCTTTGGTTTTTGTTCTTCCTTTAACATCAGATTTTGAAAGTTCTCTTTTATACGGTCAAAAAATTTAAGTAGCATTTTAAACCTCAAACTTTCTTTTCATTTTCTATTCCTCCATGACTATGCCCATTGCAAGACAACCCAACATTGAACCCGAACTATCGGATCAAATCAACATCGCTTTGAACCTTTTTGACACCATACTTAAAACTGCCATAACCCGGGTCGAACTCTAACGTTCATGGGCCGCAATTGAACGAGATATAAGTATCCAAGAATGTTTGAAAGCGAGACAAAGACAACTTAGAAATCAACCTTAGCTTCCTTTTCCCGAAGGTTGATTTTTCCCCTTTTTATCTTTTACTCACTTTTTGATGCCTAGACCCTGTACTTTCTAGCCTTAAGTACAGACTCTGGAACAACATCTTTCTGGCGTCGCTGCCGGGGACGAAGTTACAAAACTTTTTCCTGGGAGAACGACATTTTTGCAAGTTTCTACCCTTTGATAGTGAACAAAGAGTGAACACCTTCTAAAGGATTTTTTTTTATCATTCACTTGGCGACTCCATGTTTAAGTAAGCTGGCATCCGGTCGAAGGAACACCAAAAAAACCCCGGATGGTAAACAGACCATGCCCATTTCCGATCCCGAAAGAATACTGAAAACAAGAGGTTCCCTTAAGCCAACCACTGCAGCCTACTAGCTTAGGTACACACAACCCAAGACCTAGATTTCTTTTGAACCTCTAACTTCGCATGAATCCCCCCCTAAAACCCCCAATGCAACTTTAGCTCTCCCTAAAGTTAAAAATGAAATTTATCCGACAACCTTTGGCGTACATAAAGGTGAAAATCCCTCAGTAAATTTATCAGCGATCGATATCCCACCGACCTTTCAGTTAGATTTCCCGACCTTGCCGAATCTCGAAGAGTATATCATATACTCGGATTCCACACCTGCGGGTTCCCCTGATTATATCTCTTGCAAGTCCAAGGAACCAAGTCCTTGCATCCCTTTTCACCCTTCTTCAGTTTTTTCGTCTCTCGAAGGAGCTAGAGATTCGCTTTTAGTATTCCAAAAACCTCTGTATAACACACCGTTTTCCTATCCAATACTACCGATGCCTGCCGCGGGAGGGGGAGGTGGAGGGGTTTTAGGAGGAGGAGGTGGAGGGGCTCCAGGAGGAGGAGGGGAGGGCCAAGGGATGCCCCCACCTCCTAGAGTTTTCGCTAAAGTAGCTGACAGATATGCGCCTCTGGTCTTGTTTGTCCCTCTTCACGACCTTCCTAAAAACTACATGAAAAACTTACCTAAATTTACGGGGGAAGGGGACTTGACCGTGGTCAAACATATAAATTTCTTTGATCAATTCGCAGATATCCTAGGTCTAGAACACAAAGACGTATATTTGAGGTTATTTGTTCAGACTTTCGAAGGACAGGTATGAACCTGGTTTCGAAGTCTACCCGTAGGTTCGATATTATCCTATGATGCCTTATAAGACTCTTTTCTTAGACAATGGGGTGAAAGAAAAGACCATTTGTATTATTTGACCGAGTTCGGGTCTTTAAAGAAAAGAAATTCGCAAACTTTTATGGAATTCATTCAAAGGTTTAACAAGTTGTATAATAAGATCCCAGTCGAAGTTAAACCATCCCAACCTGCAGCCAAGGTAACCTTTGCGGGAGCCTTCGAACCCAATTTCACACTTCTTTTGAGAGAAAGGAGAGGGGCTACCTTGACCCGAATGCAATATGATGCCATAGAGATCGAATCTAACATGATGGCTTTTGGCAAATTAAAAACAAAAGTAGAAACAGGAAACCGAGAAGCCAAACGTTTTAGGGAACAAGCGGGACCCTCAGGGCCTAGTAGATCCTCAGATGATAAAATGGATGACATGCCTAGGATAATTAAAGAGTTATCAAATAAGATTTCCAGAATGGAGCTAGATCAATCCAAGGCAGATCCTTTCGTTAAGAGGGAATTCAGAAGAAACCCCAACCCTCAAAATCAACAAAGGCATATTAAAAATGAAGACCAAAAAATTCAAACTCCTTTAAAAAATGAAAATTTTATAGGAGGAAATGACCTGGAAGATTTCGAGGATCTAAAAGAAGACGTGACAAACTTGGGTGACGACTACTCACAACCTTATTTAACTAAAGAAGATTATGAGAAGTCCTTGGACACTCAACAACCGTCAAATAAATATGATGACATAAACAACACTGATGTTTCTGTCTATCAACAAATGACCGATTCTATAATGGTCGAGGTCCAACATAAGTACAACTTGAGGCCTAAAAAAAAACCTGTGTCGACTCCTCAACCCAAGAAAATTATTCCTAGAGGTGAAATATACGAGCCTTCCCCAAAGGAGACTGAGATACCTAATAGAAAAATAAAAGGGGTAGATTCGCAGAATCCCAAAGTAAAAGAGGCTGAGACCCAAGCAAAAGAAATTAAGACAGCTGAAACACATATACCGGCAAATAAACTCACGGGAAATAAATCAACACAAACAAATAAGTTAGAAAAGAAGGAGTCCGAGGCTTCAACCAGAGAAACAGACAAAGGTAGTGGAGGTTTCCGCCTTGAAAAAGAGATAAATAAGATTAAAATACCAATCCCTCTGGTCGAATTAGCAAAGAATCTTGTGTATCGAAAGCAGATAACCAAAATGATAGGTTTTTCAGATCTAGAAAGTCACTCTGACGTGATAAAATTGGAGGATGATAAGCCTAATATCACTTTTGGTCCACATTTCGAGGGTTCCAGAGACATCGGCACTCCCTTCTATATTACCCTGAATGTGCATGATCGACTGCTGCATAATTGCATGCTAGACTCTGGAGCCTCACATAATGTGATGCCCAAGTCTATTATGGATAAACTAGGCCTCGAGATCACCAGGCCTTATGGATATCTCTACTCTTTCGATTCAAGGAGAGTTAAGTGCATGGGTATGATAAAAGATTTAGTAGTCACTCTTGCACAGGTTCCAGTGAAAAGCATCATGATGGATGTAGTTATCGCCGATATACCTCCGAAGTATGGATTGCTACTATCTAGGTCGTGGGGAGCCAAAATTGGGGGGTCTCTTCAACTAGACATGACCTACGCCACGATTCCTATGTTTAGTGGACAATTTACTCGACTATATAGGGAAACGAGGCTAGCATACACAGTGAGCAACCCACATAATCCTAACAATTATCCTATTTATGTTGCCGATCAAGATCTAGGGAATTGTATTTTGTCTTTTGATGATGGTGTAAATAGCTATACATAAGACAATTACATAGATGAAAATGAATTAGGAAAGATAGACGAAAATGTGTATAGCATTGGAATTTGGAAAATGTTTTTTGACAGTGCCTTGTCATATGAAGGAGCAGGTGCAGGAGTACTGTTTGTAGCACCTGAAAATGAATTTGTTATTCCTTTCTCTTACATGCTTCAGTGGGATATAGACTACACCAATAATGTATGTGAATATGAGGCTCTAGTCTTGGGATTGGAAGCTGCCAGGAAGCTGAACATAAAGAACTTGAAAGTATACGGAGACACAGAGTTGATAGTAAAACAGATAAATCGACAATACTAGGCCAAACAGCCAAGATTAAGATCTTACATGAATTGCACCTGGGATTTAATAGAAAATTTCTTCTCGTCGGTAAATGTTCATTTCATCCCACACTTTGAAAACCTGCAAGCCAACTCATTAGCCAAAGCAACCTCAACGTTCACCCCCCCTACAACTTTCAAACTGAGGTACCACATAGTGGTGAGGAACAAACCTTCCATACCAAACAAAATCCAACACTGGAAAGTGTTTGAGGATGACAAACAAATTAGGAAGTTCCTCAAGATGGTGGACGACTTCGCCAAAACTCACATTGACCAGGAAAACCAAAACGACCACACATGGATCATGCAAGAGGGAGATGATCCTCAGGGGTTCCAGGAAAAGATCGTTAATCATTGCATGTTGGTTTTAAAGAACAATCAGATTCCAAAGGGACTAATCCCTCTGGAGAGACTGTTCGACCAAAATGATATTCCCTTAAAATTTGCTTTGCAACCCAACCAGAAGAGGTTGAAGACTGCGACATAGGGACCGAAGAGGAGCCTAGGATAGTAAAAATATCAAGGTACCTTCCTCCTGAGGTAAAAAGCAAGTATAAAGACTTACTCGCGTGGTATAAAGAGGTTTTGGCTTGGTCATACGAAGAGATGAGAACCTATGACACCACTATGATTGAACACAAGATACCCCTAAAACCTGGTGTCAAACCTTTTAGACAAAAACTCAGACAACTATTTTATTGCCCGTGGTCGAAAGGGAAGTCAAAAAACTCCTGGACGCAAAAATAATCATGCCACTGAGATACTCCGACTGGGTAGCAAACCTGGTCCCGGTTAGAAAGAAAAGTGGGGAGATCATACTGTGTGTTGATTTTAGAAATCTAAATAAGTCCTCCCTCAAAGAAAATTACCCTCTACCCAAAATGGATCACATTTTTGAAAAAGTAGTTGGGGCAAATAGGATGTTGATGATCGACGGGTTTTCCGGGTACAATCAAATTGCTGTCAACGAGCACGATAAAGAAAAAACAACCTTCACAACCCCTTGGGGTACATTTATGTATGACAAGATGCCTTTTGGTTTAATGAATGCAGGTGCTACTTTCCAACGTGCTATGGATATCGCTTTCATCGGTGAAAGGGACAAATTTGTGGTTATCTATCTTGATGATCTAACCGTTTTTTCTAAATCTGATGAAGATCATCTGATACATCTCAAGCAGACATTTGAGAAATGTCGCAGGTTTGGTTTGTCTTTAAACCCCCAAAAGTCTCACTTTGCTATGCAAGAAGGTAAACTCTTGGGCCATATTGTGTCTCGAGATGGAATTAAAATTGATCCTAAGAGGGTTGAAGCTATAGACACCATAAATATCCCTAGGAATGTAAAAGAGATTCAGTCATTCTTAGGAAAAATAATTTTTTTGGGGAGATTTATCCCAAACTTTGTTGAAATCGTGAAGTTGATCATAGATATGCTACAGAAGAACAACGAAGTGAAATGGACAGCATAAGCCAAAGGATCGTTTGCACTCATCAAGAAGGTTATAAGCGAGGCGCCCGTACTGCCAAGCCCTGATTATCTAAAATATTTTTTGATTTTCTTGTTCGCCTCCGAACACACACTTGCCGCGGTACTCCTCCAGAAAAATGAAGAAGGTTTTGAGCAACCAATAGCCTTTTTTAGCAAAAGTCTTAGAGACGCTGAACTCAGATACGATATAATGGAAAAGCAAGCATATTCTATGGTGAAGGCGTTAAAATATTTCAGAACCTATGTGCTACATTCCAAGGTAATTGCGTACGTACCCACCAGTTTCGTAAAAGACATTTTGGTTCTGTATGACAGTGATGGGAAAAGGGGACGGTGGCTTGCTAAAATTCAAGAATTTGATCTGGAGATAAAATCGACGAGACTAGTAAAAGGATAAGGTTTGGCTAAGATCTTAGCTGAATCAAATTTCAGAGCCCTCAGAATGAATGGCCTAAAGGGATGTGAAGAGTGTGTGATCATGAATGAGCTCGATGAACAAATAATTGCAATCAGAATCAAAGAGAAGTTTGCCTCATCAAATTGGTATAAAGACATAGCGTCCTACCTGTTGACCTTGAAATGCCCAAGCAACCTATCCCCATCTAAATCCAGGACGTTGAAGCTGCATGCGGTGAAGTACTATATATCCGAAAACCAATTGTATTGGAAGGACCCACTAGGCTTCCTGTTGGTTTGTTTAATTGAATCAGAAACAGAGAAGGTCACAAACAAATTTCATGAGGGAGTGTGCGGAGGACATCACGTCTGGAGGGAAACGACTTATAAGATCCTGGGGGCAGGATATTATTGGCCCAAACTATTCTTAGACGTCAGCGCCAAAGTCAGAGCCTGTAACCCTTTCCAATTGTTTATAGGCAAGCACAAACTCCCAACGCTATCATTGGTTCCGGTCAAAATGGAAGCCCCTCTTCAACAATGGGGACTAGATTTTATAGGCGAAATTAACCCTCATTCTATCGCTCAACATAAATGGATCTTGACTGCTACAGATTACTTCACCAAATGGGTGGAGGCTATTCCAACTAGAAAGACAACGGATTCGGTGGTAATGGATTTCCTAGAAGAGAACATTTTGTCTAGATTTGGCTGCCCCCGAAAGATAGTCACAGATAATGCCCAGACATTTAAATCTATGGCTATGGTCAGCTTTTGCCAAAAGTATAATATAGTGCTCGGTCATTCCACAACATATTACCCCCAAGGAAATGGGCTAGCTGAGTCTTCAAACAAGAGTCTAATCACTATAATTAAGAAAGTGTTGAGCGAAAACAAAAAATCTTGACATGTGCATTTGAAATACGCTTTGTGGGAAAATCGGATAGGTACAAAAAAATCTATCGACACTTCTCCTTTCCAAATGGTATACGAGACCAACATAGTATTACCTATAAATCTAGCCCTTCCCGTAATGAAACTTTGGCAAGATGAGAAAGAAGAACCAAATCATGTCACAAGAAGAATAAATCAGTTGATTGAAGTCCAATAGCACAGGGACGAAGTGGACGAAAGGCTGCAGAAATACTAGGACAACATGAAACATTATTTGATTATAAGGCTAAGGACAGAGAATTTCTCCCCGACGATTTGGTTTTGAAATGGGATGCTAGGAAGGAAGACTCGGCAAAACATGGTAAATTTGATCATATTTGGTACAGACCGTTCAAAGTCACAGCTCCTGAAGGAAAAAAATTGTTTCTATTAGAGAATTTGGACGGTAAAATCCTCAACATCCCTGTCAACATGCGTTATTTAAAGCACTATATGCAATAAATGGTTTCCAAAATTTCCACTATATATACCAGTTTGTGTTTTCTTTTTATTTTAGAATTTTTCTTTGGTAAGTCTACTTTCATCACAAATAAAATAGGTCAGTGTTTTTCTATAAGTAGAGATACAAAAATTTTAACGCATTCAGTTCTTTTAAAGACCTAATACTCTTCTTGTTGTTCCCTTATAGGATCCCGGCTTGCAGCCCAACCGAGCGAAAGGAATAAACGAACGATCATATATCGGAGAATAAATTTGCTGAAAATAGGTGATAGAAAAGATTTTTTGTTATTTTAGAAGAGAACAAAGTGGTAAGGCAAAGGTACGTTTCAGAGAGGTCTGTATTTCAAACGAAGGTCTCTAAAGTGCCATGATAGTCTCATAAGTATGATATGTCATTGAAAGAACGAGTTCTTACTCTGAGTCCTAAGAGTTTCACTTAGATAAAGATAAGAGGTAATTAAAATAAGCAGAAAGAGTAAAGTGTCTCAGACAAAAGTTTCCAAGAGTCAGGTTAAATCCATGACCCCTGTATTTCGAATTCCAGACCTTTCTTTGTCACCATTTTTCTGTCCTTGGATTTACCTTCTTAAAAAGACAAGCACCTTTCCGGGTTTCCTACAGGGGAAGAAGATGTTACGTTTTAGCTTTGGAAGCTGGAAAACAGACCTTGGAAAGTAAGCCAGTTCTCATAAACTCCTCAGTCTCCTACTAAAAAAAGTTATGCGTAGGTTGATCCTGACTCTTCTAGGTTTTTTAACAGTCTTCGAAGGATTGAGCCTTGCTCAAAGGAAGGCCCCTGGAAGTAATTTTTCCCATTTTCCCTGTAGGCTAAGGTGTTTTGAAATTTAAGAGAAGGTTGGTCCCGAGTAATCAAAGCAAGTTGACAGACCTCCACTGCGAATATTACACATATATCATTCCTGTTATGCCTTATACAAACTAATTTCCCCCACTTCATGTTTTAAAAAGTAAAATATAAGACAGATGGTGAAAGGAAATTCACATTTGATTGCTGCCATCTAGTTCAAGGAGACGATGAAAGGAAATTCATAAATGATTGCCCTCGTCTCAACCTTTAAATGCATAATTATGATTCGAAGTGGTGAAAGGAAATTCAGTAAAAAGGGCTAGATAACTTCACTGGGGTACTGAACAGGCTCGCTGGCAGTGAAGAAATATCTGAGATATCTGTAAGGCTGTCATACGTAATTTTCACTCTACTCTGGTAACTAGCCTTTTTCGAAACCGAATCTGCATCCCAAGTTCAGACAGAACCCCCCCGATTAAAAACATGAAATTTACTTCATTTGATGCAAGCTAAAATCCACAAGACCTGTTGAATTTCCTAGGACTGTTTCGATTATCTTAAAGAAGACCTGAATTTAGTATCGAGAAGGAGAAAGTCATCGAAAGGGATGCAACTGAGTTTAGAACGCAATTGAATGTTGAAAATCTTTTCAGAGGTAAAGATGAAATCTCTTTTTCCCTCTGTATCCCCGTCCTAAAACAAGTTTCGCAGAAAGAAACCAATGACTCCATTTACCCAATACATGAATGTGGTCTACTATTCTTCCCATCTCGTAGGAAGACGGGATCCCTAGTTGGAGCCTATGTTGGAGCTGCCTTTTACAAGTGGTTGAAATATAATTCTTGCAATCAAAAGTTTACCCCGACATGCGAAGTGGTGATAGCCGTTATAGTCCTAAGTCACTTTCGCCTAACCATTAAGAAAGTCTATCACGTTTTATTATCTCGCACTTTCACGCTTTGGGAGTTACAAGTCGCAAGGTTTCCAAACTCCGATATGCGAAGTCGCGAGACGGTTTCAAAAGTTCACCTAGGTTAGTGTCAGGGGTAAGTCACTTTAAACCCTAGTTAAGCACTGTCAGGGTTTCATGACTTGGCAATCACTCTTCCAAAAAACTATACCTTTGTAGCCTTGAGTTGCGAAGTCACAATTTTTATTAATTAAGCTTGGGTTAATTAAGAACTTAAATCAGATCACGATTTTTTAACCAAATCGCGCCATCGCAATTTCGGGTATTTTGGTTTCCAAGACTAGGAACAAAATTATCCGAGATGGCGAACACAAAAAATAAGTTTTGAGGGTTGAATGTATAAAGTTAAAGGAATTAACTAAATTAATTAATGCCTTAAAAGGACCTTTAATGTACGCAGTCTACAGAGGAGATTTTTGAATGTTTCCGCATTTCTTTATTTTCACAAATATTTTAAGCATTTATGGCATTGTTTTGAATCTTGATGAGTTAATGGAAAGTAAGATCTCGTTTCACGCCTAAATCTTTCCATTAAACGATTTGACCGTTCTATCAGCAAGGACTCACACAAAGTTGAAAGATTAAAGCAAGGGAGTTTCTTTTGTTTGTTCAATTTTATTTCTATTTTTCGCGCAGAGTTGTTTTTCATCGAGATAACTCCTTTTTGTCTTTACAATTCTTACTATAGGAGATCTGACCACAGATTTTTCTATCATGGCTCCACGAAAAGCATCCAAGGCGGCTGCCTAGAGTTCAGGTCAGGGCTTAGATGTTGTTTCCGATACTTCACCCCGAAGTATTAATACTGTCAAAACCTGGACATACATCTCCGACATTCTTCAGTCTGAATGGTGAATTGTTTAGATGATTCCAGGGATAATGAGAAGGATGATTTGGCCACCAAATACAAAATCGTCATTCAAACAGAGATGCACAAAATAGCGGCAAGGCCACGACTCCTTCCCTATTATGATATGATCAGATGGGCACTGGACCATGTGGATATCTCGACTAGGACTATCATCAGTGAACAAAAGGTGACGATTGGGACTTTTAGACCGGAAATCGAGCAACTCAGATCCGATCTTGAACAAACACATTTGTTGGCCGAGACCAGCTGAGCACAGATAAGCTAGCAAGAAGAACTGATAAGGCAGTTATAGGTAAAGTTGAATTCTGACGAGAGCCAGGTTATAGATATCGGGATATTCAAATCCCAAGCCATTGAAATCCGAAAAAGAGTGTCAATAGCTCAACAAGATTTACTTGCTAAAGTGGAGGGCATCCAAAACCATTGCCATACCATTGACCAAGTACTGGAACAAATTTCTTTGAGAGAAAGAGAAGATGGAGTGGCTCGGGTCACTTTCCAAGAGGCTGTTATAGCCATGAAAAAAAGAGAAATGGTCAGTAGTTCCAGGCTTTCCATCCCAGAGAAAACCAGAGGAAATATCTTGCTGAAGGCGTGGGAGCGTAATATATCAGAAAGCAGAGAACGAGCTAAAGAAATGAAAAATTCTTGTGAAGAAACTTTTGGCTTGATAAATGAAAGTTTGTTGGATCTTGATAGGGAAAGTAGATATGGGACACTGGGCCAGATCGAGATAGCCAAGCGCTTGCTCAATATCAAGGAGAATGAGGAAAAAGAGCAGGCTGAAATATCACAGATAAGCGAGACTGATACAGTCCAAGTGGATAAATGGTTAATAAAATCTAGTGTACAGTTATGTTCTATCATCACTGAAGACCGATAAGTAGGGGGAAGGCTGCCACAGTTAGCGAAGGATTGTTACACTTTTGAGGCAAACAACCAAGCAGAGCCTTCTAGGTTGATAGCCCAGTTGGTGGAGAGGTGCGTCACTTGCACCAAGCAGGCGAAGGGGTAGGTTTTCGGTGCCAAATAATGACAAGTGTCTGCCTGTTCTATTTTTAGAACCCGAAGAGTAAAGAAAGGAAGGTTCTCTACTCGCATGAATGAGGACAAAGACAAAGAAACAAAACGCTTAAATTTCCCATTTTGTAACCAAAAACTTCTGGAACGATTGAGATCCGAATGTTTAGAAGTTTGTATAAATATGCATTTTGAAATGGGAACACAAGCTGGACCTTTCTTGTCCTATTGTAATAGAGACTTTCTTTCTTTTGAAAATTAATACAAAGCAATCCGAAGATTCCTGATTCCGTGAAGACTGAGTTATGAGTTTTGTTTTCTCTGTTATCTTACATTAAATTTCATTTCGCATATATTTTTGATGAATGCTTAGCTACAATTTAGTGCAACTTCTACTGTGGTGACCAACTTTTTAGTCGTCTAATCGCTTACAGTTTTTCCTCTGTATCGACTATCAATAGGTACAAGACCTGTGAACTTTTTAGACCTCTATATTTTATGCTTCGTCAGATTACTTCTTTCCTTTTTCTTCTTCTGTTTACAGGGCAAGATTCTCCCTTGATAGGAGCCTCGCATTGTTGATGGATTAATGTTTTCTCACATTTCATACATGATTCTTTAAAAAGTTAACTCAGTTACGGGAGAAGGACTTTGGTTTGTTTTCTTCCTTTAACATTTGATTTCGAAAGTTCTCTTTTATATGGTCAAAAAATTGAAGTAGCCTTTTAAACCTCGAACTTTCTTTTCATTTTCTATTCCTCCATGACTGTGCCCTTTGCAAGACAACCCAACATTGAACCGGCCTATCGGATCAAACCAACATCACTTTGAACCTTTTTGACACCATACTTAAAACCTCCATCACCCGGGTCGAACTCAAACGTTCACGGTCTGCAATTAAATGTGATATAAGTATCCAGGAACGTTTGGAAGCGAGACAAAGACAACTTAGAAATCAGCCTTAGATTCCTTTTCCCAAAGGTTGATTTTTCCCCTTTTTATCTTTTACTCACTTTTGGATGCCTAGACCCTGTACTTTCTAGCCTTAAGTATAGACTCTGGAACAACAATTCACATCCTCAAGGAAAAGAGGAAAAAGTTGGACCCTTTCGGAGAGAAGGGCATATATGTTGGTTACAGTGACACATCGAAGGCTTACATGATATACATTCCCGGTCACTGGAAAGTGGAGATCAGTCGAGATGTAATCTTAGATGAGAATGCAACTTTCGATAAATCCAAATAGATCCATGCAGATGAGGCACATGAAGAAGAGAATGAAGTTCCTAAATTTCCATAGGCAGTTGAACCAGATGAAGTCATTCCAGAGGATCATGACATGGTAGAACCTCAGAAACCATCGAGATACCTTCTCGCAAGAGAAGACAAGCTTGGGCACAAGAGCTTATCAGAGATGTAGAGAGAATTGGTGCCCCAAAGAAATATTTCAGGGAAAGTAAGAAGTTGAAGTCATATTCCAGCTACATGGCATGCTTGTGTGACATAATGGATCCAAAACCTTCCAGTTATGAAGAGGCTACAGAAAATTAAGTATGGAAAGATGCCATGGCAAAAGAATACCAGTCCATTATGCAGAATGATGTTTGAGATGTGGTTCCCAAACCAAAGGAAAAATCTGTGGTGAGTTCGAAATGGATCTACAAGATGAAACACATAGCTGATGGTAGTATTGAAAAATATAAGGAAATATTTGTGGCTCGAGGTTTCTCTCAGAAGGAAGGGATTGACTATGAGAAGTGTAGATCCTAACCTTTACCTCAAGGTTGAGGATGGTGAACCGATGATTCTATTGCTGTATGTAGATGCCTTGTTTCTAATAGGTGTGGAACATCTCATCACTGAATGTAAGAGAAAATTGGCTACATAATTCGAGATGAAATATTAGGAATGATGCACTACTTCTTGGGACTAGAAGTTTGGCATAGATCAGATGGGATTTTCCTAAATCAAGGAAAGTTTGCTATGGAAATCTTGAAGAGGTTTGAGATGTTGGACTGGAAGGCCATGGTTACCCCGATGGTATCAAATCTTAAGTTGTTGTAAGATACAACTTCAGATATTGTGTATTCTACCTTATATAGGCATATAGTGGGCTTGTTGATGTATTTGACGAACACAAGACCAGATATATGTTTTGCTGTGAACACCCTGAGTAAGCATTTGGAGCATCCCAGACAAGTTCATTTGGTTGTAACAAAACATGTGTTGAGTACCTTAAGGGTACTCTAGATCATGGTCTATGGTATAGATCTAACCATGATTTTGGATTGTATGGATACTCAGATTTAGATTGGGCCGACAATATTACTGACCGGAAGAGCACTTCCAGATATTGTTTTAGTCTTGGCTCCAACATGGTCTCATGGAGCATCATAAAGCATTCATGCGTGGCACTCAATACGACTGAAGTTGAGTATGTGGCAGCATGTGAAACGATTAGAGAAGCAAAATGGATTCAAAAGCTGTTGTCTGGGTTATTTGGTCTCAGATTGGAGGCGAACTACATTTGGTGTGACAATTAGAGTTGCATGAAGTTGTCAGAGAACCCAATGTTCCATGACAGGTCAAAGCATATCAAGATCATATACTACTATATAAGGGATATGGTATAGAGGGGAGCAATGAGGCTCCGGTTCGTGACTACCGAGGATCAGGTTTCATATGTTTTCACCAATCTGCTATCGAGGACTAAGTTCAAGTACTTCATGGACAAGCTTGGTGTGGTCCCTCTTCAGAGGGAGTGATAGGTGGAACTCATCCAACATGAAAAAGGGATGGCACTGAGTATAGAAAAATCTCATCCAACTTGAAAAAGGGTTGGCACTAAGTTTGGTGGGTCTCATCCAACATGAAAAAGGGTTGGCATTGAGACAAGAGTCCACATGATCAGGTACTGATGCATCACAGGGAGTGGATGTCTTAGGGACATGTTGTAGCTATTGAGAGCTACCCACAGACCTTGGTTGCATGGGGTGAAGTCATGTTTCACTATGGATATTCAAGGATGTATAGATTCACATGTTCAATAGTCAATGGATGTGAGCTCGTGTGGTATCGGACTTGGAGTCTATGTCTGGAAATAATACCTTCCTAGTTAAGAGGGAGTGTTAATATTTGTGTTGTAACTACGAAAGATATTATTGTATATTTGTTCTAGTCAAACCTTTAAAAGATTATTATAATTATATTGTACAAGTCAACTCAACATAAATTATTATATTATTGGTATTTTACTTATAATTGTAAAAATCCCCATTGTGGCTAGTCGACCATGTTTTATGGGTTAGTTAGGTCAAGAGTCATGTCTCTTAAAGAGACACTATTGTGTATAAATAGAGGATAGGTTCCTCTCATTTGGAAACAAACTCACACACTTCTCTTGTGCATATTGGAGCACATAAGTCTTGGAGACTGGTTCTTTTGGTGTTTTGGTCTTGGTCTTTCTTGGAGAGCTATAGCGCATCACTGTATTGGTTGAAGGAATCTATATTGAGGATTTTGGTTGTTGGGTTTTTTCCCCCATGAGGGTTTCCCAGGATAATATTTGTGTTCTGTTGTATCTGTGATTGTTTATCTTTTAGTGATCCTACTACAATTGTTATTGGATTAAGTAATTGTAATTATGTAACTAGAAAATTTAAATTCCAACATATTTTCCTTTATTATCGGATCTTGATTTTATTGTGTCTGGGTGAACAATGTCCAAACACTCCTTTTTTATTTCCATGCTTTCTTTAGAATTGGTTCTTGGTGAGATCACCTGCCTGACCACTTGATGGAATCATCTGCTCCATGTTTGCAACTGTCATTTTAGCTCCTTCTCAGAGCTATCACTTGTGACTTGCCCGGAACAAGAACAACAAGAGAAAAAGTATTTCCAATATAATTTTCATAAAAACATATCTATGGTAAGAAGGATGGTAGTCAGAACAGATTTACCAAGGTGACATGCCTGTGAACAAGAAAAGTCTCCTAGAGGAGATGTTAGTTCATCAAACAAGTGCAATAAGCATATATATCAACCTAGCAGTAATAGAACCTTTCAAAGATTGTTGTCACAACTATAGTGTTTACTTGTACTATAGCAACTATCAAACTTGATATGTGCAAATTGAAACTTAACAATTTGATCAATCAAACTTGGAACCTGGAGCCTCAACAGCTTGTTCTTTTGAATGTACTGAATTCAAGATCACTATTTGGACAAGGTCTCTTGTACATTCTCTGCAAAACACACTCATGTTTTTTTGGATGATATAACATGAAAAGCATATACAAGTGCATACCTTTGAAATTTGCAGCATTGTTCAACTTGTATTCTAATCTGAAACTAGACACCATCTTGACAAGAAGAGGTTATAAACTGAAAAAAAATCTTTAATGATTAGAACAATCTAGAAACCTTGAAATTTCAACTTTGACCACAAAATCAATTTTGACCAAAAGTCAACCTTTAAGTTTGACTTAGACCAATCAACTTTTGACTTTGACAGTGAAAATTTGATTTTGACCCAAAAATTAAACCTTGACGGTTTTGCTAGTTGAAGGTACCAAGAGGTGCGTTAGGCTAAGGCACACTAGAATGTCCAAGAATTTAGGTCCAACACTTCACTTAAGGTGCCCAAAGAGTTGGATTAGGGTTGTTGCCGTTGAAAAATCATAAACCTTAGTTGGAGCTGCAAATGGTGCTAAAACGAGCTTGACAAAGAAATCCCACTCTACCTTCCAGCTGTTAGACTATTTTGAAGGTAGTGTGGGCCCATAACCTGTTAAAATATTCGATGTGCTTGTTTAACCATAAACAATATCACAATATTGTCACCCAACCATAGGGATGCAAACACCCCCGAGAACCATAACCTTTTCTAGATAAAATGATTATAAAAGCTGCACTAGAACCAATAGATAAACAAGAGAGCACATCTTTCTCGAAATATAGCGCACCAGACAGAAAGTCTCAAAACCACTAAAAAATAACACTACTTAACTGCAACAGTTGCAGTTTCACTTATTCCAAGACGTCACCAAGAATACCGCCAATATAATCCAATACATCACCAAGAGATACTAGAAGATAGGGCACATATCTTAGGCTAGATAGTGCTAGATATAGAGACCAAGAATCACCTAGAAGATCCACCTTCCTAACTTGCAACTGCAGCTCCAAAATTCCACCATACTTGAGAGAGTGAGTGAGGTGAGCATGTACAAATGAGCTCAAGCGCCCTTGTCCTTCTAGAAACTAATACTTTATTATTAATTGTTTTACTGATCCGACTTGTCTTCTAGGGTTTATACACATATGTTTAGGGTTTATCTTGCGTCCAAAATATTCTATTCTAGACAAAGGTTACACATAGAGGTTAATACCTCCCGCAGCTACCATAATATCAACACCCATAAGGTGAGGTGCTTGATCAAATCACACCCTGCTCCAACAACTTTTGCTACTTCTTCTTCACTTCATTTTCCTCTAGAACATAATGTCTATACAATCCAATATTCGACAATGGGGAGTTTGGTAATATCTATATCTCGTGCTCTATTTTCCTCTTGGGTGGTAGCCTTTTAAGCTCATGGTGTTGGAGATTTTCAACTTTGGGCAATCATTCTCCACAAGAAAGTACAAGAAGACCCATCTACACCATTATAGAAGCCCTAGGAAGAAGTTGAAGACCCAAGAAGAGAAGTCGACCCCACAAGAAATTAATAAAGAAATTGAAGACCCAAAAATAA
Organism: Picea engelmannii; assembly: GCA_009831015.1. NCBI lineage: Eukaryota > Viridiplantae > Streptophyta > Pinopsida > Pinales > Pinaceae > Picea > Picea engelmannii. The sequence continues at coordinate 140,522 of ML785464.1, forward strand.
GAAGTCGGCCTCAAATTGGCGCTCAGATTAGTATAAATACGGGAGTGGTTCATTTCATTTTGACAGTCAGACAACTCCTTCTGCAGTGCACACAAATCAGTTGTAGCTGCAGTTTTGGTAGTTTCGCTATTTCCGGGTTACTGGTTATCTTGGAGAGTGCACCACACTTGGAGAAGCTCTTTCTTGGTTATTCTTGGTCATATTATTGAAGAGCTATGTCTTGGTGATGCTAGCCTTGGGGAGGATATTCTCTATATGGTATTTTGGCTATTGATGGTGATGTACTGGTAATATCTTGGACTAAATTCTTTTAGAGAAAGGTTGTTGGGTTTTCTCCCAAGTTTGGGTTTTCCGGGATAAACTCTCTTGTTCCTGTGTTTACTGTGCATGGTTAATATTTCTAGATCTTGTCATTTCCACTGCAATATTATAGTTGAGATTTTCAGTGTATAGTTTTTCTATGATAACTATTGTATGAAAGTGTAACTTGTTATTAATCAAAAGGCAATAAATATCAAGAGTTGAGAATCATATAAACTCCAACATGGTTTCAGAGTTAGTTGAAATATTTCCATTGCACAATATCAGTTGCAGTTGCCAGTTGCCAATTCTAGTTGCAGTTGCCAGTTGTAGTTGTTAGTTGCAGTTGCAGTTGCAGTTACAGTTGTAGTTTCCAGTTGCAATTGCAGTTGCAGTTACAGTTGTAGTTGCCAGTTGCAATTGCAGTTGCAGTGGCTAGTTACAGTTTCCATTTACAGTTGCAGTTGCCAGTTTCCATTTGCGCAAACCTTGAGATTAGAAGACAACCTGGATGGTGCTACAAATGTCAAAGGTATGCACTTATATATGTTTCCAAGTTATACATTGAACATAATATGAGGGTGTTTGTAGGGGATGTACAAGGGAAATTGTCCAAGCAATGACCCAAAGGGATTATTGGGTCTAGTGCATCCAGAGGAATAACACACCCTCCCTAGCAAGTAAGAATCTAGGTTTGCATATCATGTTTGATATTTTTTTATATTGTTGCATCTTAAATAAATATTGTAACCGAGACAAAAATCCTTAGATTTCTATTACTGTTGAGTACCTTTTGCTATCAAATTTTTAGTGACACTTGAATATTGCTAGTACAATAATCATTATGTCAGTGCTAACTGTTTAGTACTAATGATGCACTTATTTACAAGATGAAAGTGATATCTTCTAGGAGATATTATTGGTTGTTGTCTTTGTCCTGGGTAGGTTACTATGGAGGTCACAACACTAGAAAAGTGTTTCTCTTGTCTTTTGTTCTTGTTTTGTTCCAGGAAGGCTACCACAAAGAAATGATTGGTAACAACACTGGAAAAGTGTTGTTCTTATTTCCCATTTTTTTATTCTTGTTCCTATTTCCTATTCATAAGAATATTGTTCTTGTCTGCTATTTTCCCTTGTTATTGCTCTTGTTTCGGGAAGGTCACAGGTGGTGTTAAGCCCTAATATTGGCCCATTACCACTTAATTGGGGCATATTAGATTAGTAATGTTAGTTTATTTATGTCGGCTTTAGGCCATTAGTTGTGATTTAGATTAGTAATGTTATTTTATTTATGTCGGCTTTAGGCCATTAAAACCTCCTAGTCTCCTATATATACCAAGGAGACATTTTCATTTTGAATCATCTTGTACTTGA